>CM042544.1:3044769-3227269 GCA_023630585.1 Cranoglanis bouderius
TATTTGTTTTACAAATTTTAATACTAATAAAAGCAGATTATATCCACCAAGACTGACTAAGATTATGTTATCGGCAAGGTAAAATTATTACTATTATTATTATTGTTGCCGTTGGTTTACTCCTATTCCCAGCGCACACGAACACACCATCACAGCCGCGTGTTTCTTATCATCCCTTTCCAGGATTAAGTTGATGGGTGAAGTAGCCTAAGAGCCCGGAAATGGCTTGAAGGGACGCTGCACAGCCTACCGTAACTGACTTAATCTGTATGTAATCAAGAACGTGTATGACTAACTGATAATAAACACACGTGACTGTTGCTAAATAATCTGTAGCCTAGCTAGTCTTAGCGATCCGACATCAGACAGCTAGATAAAAGTTTGGCAGAGTGCAACGTAAAAAAAAAAAAAAAAAAAAGAGTCTGTAACGAAGACAGACTCGTTGTTTTTTCCAGTAATAACCTTTTAAAACGTCTTCTCTCTCATACGTGGCTCAGTATTCTGTCTCGGTAAGGACACAGAAAAGAGAGAGGGATTAGACAGTAAAGAGAGTGAGATAAGAGAGCAGAGTGATTAAAGCGATAGACCAGTGATGTTTCTCACCGTCGTCTCCTTCTCCGAGCTGCTCTGCGATTTTGCAGTAGTCAGACCCGCCCACTATTCCGATCTTCACTTTAGTGCGCAGCGACTGAAAAAATGCATCCAGTTGAGGGTCGATCTTCTGCAGACACACACACACACACACACACACACACACACACACACACACACACACGGTAAATCGTCTTTGTCAATGTGAAGGCAATCAGTGAGTTTTAATTCATCTGAACTGTGTTAGAAGAAGAAGAAGCCCTTATTTATCACATATACATTACAGCACAATAAAATCCTTTTCTTCACATATCCAGGCTTGTTAGGAAGTTGGGGTCAGAGCGCAGGGTCAGACATGATACAGCGCCCCTGGAGCAGAGGGGGTTAAGGGACTTGCTCAAGGGCCCAACAGTGGCAGCTTGGCCGTGCTGAGGCTCGAATCCCCCGACCTTCTGATCAGTAACCCAGATGTGGTTATACCAGTGGTCAGAGCATGAAAACTGATTTTGGGAGATGGCCATGTGGGGGGTGTGTGTGTGTGTGTGTGTGTGTGTGTGTGTGTGTGTGAATGGAGAGACCACATATCCTGGCAGTTCATTCACTTTAGTTTAAAAAAAAAAAAAACAGTGATGTAACACCACCCAATCCAATCTCTCTTCCATTCTATGTAGTGGAATATAGTCCTTAAATGTAACTTGACTCCCATATAGCTTCCTACTCCCTGTATTGCAAGAAATAAGTGCTTATAATGGTCTATGTAGTGTGACACGGTCTTACAACGTCGACTAAATCCAAAGCAACCCTATAGTCCACTCTATGTAGTGGACTAAAGTCCTTAAATGTAGACTGAATTTTAAAAAATGACACCCTGCTCCCTACATAAGCTCACTATAACTCTTTATGTAATCACTATATTGCAGGAAATTAGAGGTTATAACATTCTATGCAGTCACTATATTGCATTGAATGACGAGTTATAACACTCGAAGTCCTTAAATGTAGACCGAATCCCAAATGACTTCCTTCACCCTATATCGCATGGAATAAGGGGTTATGATGCTCTATGTAGTGTGACACAGTCTTTAACTGTAGGAATCTGAATCCTAAATCACTTCCTGCTCACTATATAAACTCTCTTACTATGAAGTAAGGGTTATAACAATATCTATGTGGTGTTACATAGTCTTTAAATGTAGACTACATCCCAAATGAAATGATAAGCACACTATACTGCGTGAAATAAGGGATTATAACACTCTATCTAGTGTGACATGACTGAATCACAAATGACTTCCCGCTCCCTGTATAAGCTCAATATATTGTACAGCCGTGGCCAAAAGTTTTGAGAATGGCACAAATATTAATTTTCACAAAGTCTACTGCTTCAGTTTTTATGATGGCAATTTGCATATACTCCAGAATGTTATGAAGAGTGATCAGATGAATTGCAATTAATTTCAAAGTCCCTCTTTGCCATGAAAATGAACTTAATCCCAAAAAAACATGTCCACTGCATTTCAGCCCTTCCACAAAAGGACCAGCTGACATCATGTCAGTGATTCTCTGGTTAACACAGGTGAGAGTGTTAACGAGGACAAGGCTGGAGATCACTCTGTCATGCTGATTGAGTTAGAATAACAGACTGGAAGCTTTAAAAGGAGGGTGGTGCTTGAAATTATTGTTCTTCCTCTGTTAACTATGGTTACCTGCAAGGAAACACGTGCAGCCATCATTGCTTTGCACAAAAAGGGATTCACAGGCAAGGATATTGCTGCTAGTAAGATTGCACCTAAATCAACCATTTATCGGATCATCAAGACCTTCAAGGAGAGAGGTTCAACTGTTGTGAAGAAGGCTTCAGGGCGCCCAAGAAAGTCCAGCAAGCGCCAGGACCGTCTCCTAAAGTTGATTCAGCTGCGGGATCGGGGCACCACCAGTGCAGAGCTTGCTCAGGAATGGCAGCAGGCAGGTGTGAGTGTGTCTGCACGCACAGTAACGCGAAGACTTTTGGAGGATGGCCTGGTGTCAAGAAGGGCAGCAAAGAGGTCACTTCTCTCCAGGAAAAACATCAGGGACAGACTGCTATTCTGCAAAAAGTACAGAGATTGGACTGCTGAGGACTGGGGTAATGTCATTTTCTCTGATGAATCCCCTTTCTGATTGTTTGAGGCATCTGGAAAAAAGCTTGTCCGGAGAAGAAAAGGTGAGCGCTACCATCAGTCCTGTGTCATGCCAACAGTAAAGCATCCTGAGACCACTCATGTGTGGAGTTGCTTCTCAGCCAAGGGAGTGGGCTCACTCACAATTTTGCCTAAGAACACAGCCATGAATAAAGAATGGTACAAAAACATCCTCAGAGAGCAACTTCTCCCAACCATCCAAGAACAGTTTGGTGATGAACAATGCCTTTTCCAGCATGATGGGGCACCTTGCCACGAGGCAAAAGTGATAACGAAGTGGCTCGGGGAACAAAACATCGACATTTTGGGTCCATGGCCAGGAAACTCCCCAGACCTTAATCCCATTGAGAATTTGTGGTCAATCCTCAAGAGGTGGGTGGACAAACAAAAACCCACAAACTCTGACAAACTCCAAGCATTGATTATGCAAGAATGGGCTGCCATCAGTCAGGATGTGGCCCAGAAGTTGATTGACAGCATGCCAGGGCGAATTGCAGAGGTCTTGAAAAAGAAGGGTCAACACTGCAAATATTGACTCTTTGCATGTAATTGTCAATAAAAGCCATTGACACTTATGAAATGCTTGTGATTATACTTCAGTAACAGTCAGTAACATCTGACAAAAAGATCTAAAAACACTGAAGCAGTAGACTTTGTGAAAATTAATATTTGTGTCATTCTCAAAACTTTTGTCCACGGCTGTATGAACGAATCGATTTCACTCTGTAGTCACTATATTGCATGGAATAAAGGGTTACAACACTCTCTTCAGTGGAACATGGTCTTTAAATGTAAATCCTAAGTCACTTCCTGCTCACTATATAAACTGTATGAAGTAAGGGTTATAACACTGTGTGTAGTGGGAATTGTACCAGCACTAACAGGTTAGAGGCATTCATGTGAGTCTGAACAGGTTTGACCTTTCACCTAGAAGATAAAAAGCCTAATTATCCCACATCAAGCAACATCAAGCTGACTTCATACAGCACCAGACGGGTTTGTTTTGGTTTCTGGTCAGTATAAACACACAGGTTTGGAAATGCGGCATACTTTTCAGATGCATGTATTATATACACCAGGAATTTCTGGGGTTAAAATAAAAGCAAAAGTAAATTTTATGTGCATTTGTTTTTTTGTTTTTTTTTTTTAAATCATAAATGCACGCGCATCAGTGCACCATGTATAATAAAACACAGAAGAATTCCGAGTGTTAGAATTAAAATAAAAATGAACCATCATGGTGTGTTACCTGTCTCGGTGGAGTCAGTGTTCCGTCCACATCAAATAGACACAACACGTTTCTGTCCCCGGGGAGGGTTTTCCGCTCCATTTTCGTGATGTCCAGGAATTAAGTCGGATTTCAAGTCAATCAAAAATGATTCAATAAATAAAACGCACCAATTAAGCAAATAGTGAGGTAAGTCAGTGACTCGAAAGCCAGATTAACACGTCTTTCTTTAAACCGAAAGATTCAAAAAATAATAATAATTTTTAAAAAAGTGTAAGTGGTTTAAAAATTGATTTAAAAAAATAAATAAAATCAAAGTACTTCGCCCAGAGGAGGAGATAAACCGCACCGCAGCTGCCGGCCTGCTCTCCGGTTGTGTGTCAACACTTACATTTCTTTCCTTTTTTTTTTTTTTTTTTTTTTTTTTTTGTGGGTGTGTTTTTTTTTTTTTTTTACGCCTGTGCCCTTGCCAGCCAATAAGAACGCGATGAACGGGTCACGTGGTAAAGGGGGCGGTAGCGTGTGTTGAAATTCCAAAACCGTGCGTGACGTCACAGCGTTGTCTGTGGCGAGATCACTCACTGGGCCAGAGGGAGCTTGTTCAGATGCAAAGAAAATATACTGCATATACAGCACTGTGCAAAAGTTTTAATCACATACAAAGAAATGCTGCAGAGCAAAGATGCTTCAAAATAATGAAATTAAATGTTTCTACATTAAAAAAAAAAAATACCGTAAAGAGCAGTAAACAGTAGTAAATGAAACAAAGTCAATATTTGGTGTGACAAAAAAATAAAAACAGTAGTCTCCAGTACAATTAGTGCAGGTGTATAAGGAAATGAGCTGGTAAGTTTTATTGAGCATCTTGCAGAACCAGACACAGTTCTTCTGGACACTTTGACTTTCGCACTCGCTTCTTATTTTTGCAGCGAAACCCAGCAGCCTTCATTGTGTTTTTTTGTCTGAAAAGTGTCTCTTACGTAATATGCTGCTTTCTTTAATGACATACAAACATTTTCTGTTTAATTTAATTTTGTGCTAGAAAACTAATGTTTTGCATTAAACTAATGCATTAAAACCGCCTGCCTAATATTGTGTAGGCCCCTTGTACCGCCAAAACAGCTCTGACCCGTTGAGGCATGGACTCCACAAGACCTCTGAAGGTGTGCTGTGGTATCTGGCACCGAGACATTAGCAGCAGATCCTTTAAGTCCTGTAAGTTGCGAGGTTTGGCCTCCATGGATCAGACTTGTTTGTCCAGAACATCCCACAGACACTCGATCGGATTGAGATCTGGAGAATTTGGAGGCCGAGTCGACGCCTTGAACTCTTTGTCATGTTCCTCAAATCATTCCTGAACACTTTCGCAGCGTGGCAGGGCGCATTATCCTGCTGAAAGAGGCCACTGCCATTAGGGAACCATTGCCATGAAGGGGTGTACTTGGTCTGCAACAGTGTTAAGGTCGGCCGTCCACATGATGTAAAAGAAAACGTGATTCATCAGACCAGACCATGTTCTCGTCAATCAACCAGGAGATTGTTGTCACATGTAGGGAGCAACCAGTATGTGTCAGAAATTGCTGCAATTCCTTTTAATGTTGCTGTCGGCCTCTTGGCAGCCTCCCTGACCAGTTTTCTCCTGATCTTCTCATCAATTTTAGAGAGATGTCCTGTTCTTAGTAGTGTCACTGTCATGCCATATTTTCTCCACTTGTTGATTATTGTCTTTACAGTGTTCCATGGTATATCCAGTGCCTGGGAAATTTTTTGTAACCCTCTCCTGATTGATATTTTTCAGCAGTGAGATCCCGTACCTGCTCTGAAAGCTCTTTGTGGCCCGTGGATTTTCCTGTTGGATGTTACCAAGAGGATTTCAGGAAAATCCTATAGGAACAGCTGGACTTTATTTGGGGTTAATCAGTCACTTTAATTGATGGCAGGTGTAAACTAATTAAAGTTTAACGAGTTTGAATGTGATTGGTTCATCCTGAACACTGCCACATTCCCAATTATAAAAGGGTGTGCTCACTTATGCAAGCTGGGTATTGTAAGTTTTTTGTTTTTTTTTTTCCCCCTAAAACATTTCTGGTTGTTTGTCGTTTGGTTTTTATATGTTGCAATTTCACAATAAAAGTTAAAATGTTCTGACATGATTTAACTTAGTTTCATTTTTTTTTTTTTTTTTTTTTTTTTTTAAACATCACAAAAACCTGCCATTTAAACAGGGGTGTGTAGACTTTTTATATCCTGTATGGATACTGTATGAGCTAAGTGCCCTAGTTAGAACACAACTGGAACACAGCCACTTTCACATGGAGTGAGTGTAAATGGGTCTGACATTTCACCTGGAGCACAACATACCTTTTTTTACACTTTACACCAGCCACAAACAATCTGACTTATAAAGAATGCTGGGTAATATCAGAGCCCCGCATAATCACATTATTATCTGGATTATGTAATATGTTTACAAAAAACATGCACTTGTGGTTTACAGGTAATTATTACATAATGACTTTTTTTTTTTTTACACAAATAAATCTTATTAATGAGTATTTAACTGCAGAATAGCGAATTTGGTTATTCTATATGACCTTATGTGTCTTTTTAATTCTTGCAGTAGATCTGATAATCCCAGTTAACTGGGATTATTTTATCTCTGCGCCGTCTCTGCGCACCATTCTGACTGGTCAGAAGGTGCTGATTAATTTTCTATAACAGCAGCTCTGACAGTAGTTTCCGTAGACAGCAAAGCTGACATGAATTTGTTTATTTCTAAGACATTATCGTTTCTATGGTAATATGTTACACTGCACATAAACAGACGTGTAATCGTTAATATGATGATGTTTTCTGTAAGGAGGTGTTTTTAAAAAAACAAAAAAAAACAAAAAACATTTTAACAACTTGTTTTTAGTTGGAAAAAGGAGTCTCCAGTGTCAGATCTTTGTCACAGACAGATGACAAAGCTGTAATCTTCAGGACGGAGATAACGAGACAAGCTGCATTTGTTTGTCTTATTAACTTCAAGAGAGAAAAACGAGAGGCATTTGAGGGAAACGACTGTTTAAGTGAGAACAGGAACTTGACCACAATTATCATTCAGGAAGACATCTGTCTAGATTATCGTATCACCCCACCATTTGGGTGGTCACACCTGTAATGACATAATTAACATGAGAATGGAAAGTGATTGCTTCACTAGTTGTCCTTAATTTACATTCAGGGTGAGACTTCATTTACATTACAGGTGGGAAAATCTGGTTTGGAAAGCAGTATGAAATGTCTGAGATGATGATGATATTGTTCCAGGTTCATTTTGACTCCAATGAACCCGAAAGACTTCATGTACTCTGTCACTGCTACGCTACAATGAAGTGATTCTTCACTGTGATCTTCGACGTCCTCACCATTTCAACCATTTCAACTTCAACTTTAGGGCGGTAACAGTAACTCCGCTTCATTACACCACCATGTCGTTGATTATTTTCTTAAAACAGCGCGCCCCCAAGTGTTTTATTCCTTACATCTTTATGTGATTGCAAAGTGAGGACACTTAACTGCCAATACAGGATGTTGCCAATCCCAATCCATGGCCTGTTCTATAGAAGTACAGTGCAGTGAAAAAGTATTTGCCCCCCTTCTTTATTTTTATTCTTCTTATTTTGCATATTTGTCACTCTTAATTGCTTCAAACAAATTAAATTTAAGACTACGACAACATAAGTAAACACAAAGTACAGTTTTTAAAAGATCATTTCACTTATCGAGGGAAAAAAGGTACCCAACAACAACTGTGTAAAAAAGTCACAGCCCCCTTAGTTAGATTATAAAATCTGTAAATAAAAACTTTATCTATAGACTATTCTATATGTACACACAAATTATTTTCAGTTCCTCAAAAATACAATCACCACTGAAGGATATTGTGCTCTTTTTTTCTGTTATTTGGGCCCATTTTCAATGTAAATATATAACATGCTTTGTGGTACGATTGGACTTCATTAATTCATTCGTGAGGAACAGTGACAGCTCTGCCATGTCCAGGAATGAGTTGAAAAAACAGAAACAAACTATACATACTATTGATATTTGAAATATAGCCTAAGTGTTGTAATGTTGGTGATAAAGGTGGACTTTCTTTCTTTCTTTCTTTCTTTCTTTCTTTTTTTTTTTTAAACAGAATTTTGGATTTTTTTTTTTGTAAATTAGACGTGACGTCACACTACAGGACTGACAGAAAAAGTCGTTAACATGATGAAAGACATTACAAACACATAAAAGATGTACGCAGTCCTCTATGTTTTTAATGTTTTATCGTTTATCGTATTGTATCGTATTCTAGTACAAAAGCAGAATATATACCGCCCTCTGGTGGCTGTTCTGCCTCTACACACCTGCTGTCAGTAATAAGGACACTGCTGCACTGATCTATACCACACTCTACATCCACAGCAAACTCACAATAAGTTTCCAGCTTATAGCTGAGCCTAGTAAAATTTCAGTCACAGTTATTGAATTTTGTATTCCTCACAACAGATTTTTATTATCATTAGATTTCAGACCTTATTTGCATTATTTATTTATTTATTTTTTTAATTACTGAGGTTTGGATTAGAGGTGGTACGATTCCACCTTTTCCTTGCTGGTACTGATACTGAAAGCTTGAGTATCAGCTTTTTTTTTTACTGAAGCACTTCACAGTTAAACTCTTTTACTCAAAAATCATTTACATTGTAAATATACTGAATATAATAAAGTATAAATATAATAAAAATCAATCCTAATCAAAGAAAAAAACAGTCAAGTCTCATCTCGTCTGACATCAGTGCCTCAGCAGAATGGGATGTTGAACAAGTACATAGGGGTGTGATGGTCAGGTGTGCACAAACTTTTGGCCATATAGTGTATTTAGTTGTTTCAGAGTTTCATTCAGGAAAACTAAAATAAATCTTTAAAGGCAAAAAAAAAGAGTAATAAATAACAAGTTAAAAACTCTTACTGTAAACCTGCCACCTCTACCACATCTCTAACACAATACATTTACAGCTCTCACTGGGGACCGGGAGATGAGAGCGTTTGTGTCAAAGATGTGTTTTGACAGCATGGGAATGAATAAGCCCCGCCCCCTGGACAAGCTGATGTCATTTAAGGCCAACCCTTAACTTTTAATAATAAATTATATTGATTGCAAGTTTTATTTTCATGAGAGCCAACAAACCAAACTGTTTTGTGCTTTCCCCCTCAAACCACTTCCTTTTTGAAGATTTATTAGCTTGTAGTAAATACAAATGGTTCAGAGAATTCAGAGAATTCAAAGCGCTCGTATCGTGGGTTAAATTTTACAACTTTATTAATATTTCATTTCACAGTGTTAGCATTTTGATAACGCTACATTCATTAGACATTTTTATCACAGGGTGTACACTGCTATGCAAAAGTCTTATGCTAGCAAACACAAAAGGATTTGTTTTTTTGTTGTTGTTGGAGAACCTGCTACATTTCTTCTGCAGACTTTATCTGTCCCTGCAGATCCCAGAACAGCCCGTGATCTACTGTGTTTAATTCTTTGTAACGTTTAATTTTTTTTCTTCTTCTGTCAAATGTATGTTTGGAAATCTAAAACCGGTTCTTTTCTATTAACACATTACAGCAGAAGAAATAAAATAAATATATCTATGGTAAATGAAACGACTGCCATAGACAGACATTCAAATCAGATACTTTCACATTTATATTTATATTTCAGATTTATATTCCGGAATAAACATATTTCAGTAATTTGCTGTTATCAAACAGGCCTGATTTTACACAAAAAAATACGTTTTATTTTTGGTTTCCAAAATAATATAGTACCATGTGCAATTACAGTAAGACAATATTACAGTTCAAAGGCTGTAAACAGTAATTTCAGTAACTAACTGGCATCTGCTACCAGTAAGTTAATGTAAATTTAGAAGGTAAATTTTTATTTTTTTTTCATGTGGCAGAAAACGTGTCAGTCCTATTTTGCATAAAGAACCTTTTCCTGTACTGACCTTTTGGATCAGACACAACATTAACATAACACTACAGTGTCTGTCCTGCATCCTACAGCCGTGGCCAAAAGTTTTGAGAATGGCACAAATATTAATTTTTACAAAGTCTGCTGCTTCAGTTTTTATGATGGCAATTTGCATATACTCCAGAATGTTATGAAGAGTGATCAGATGAATTGCAATTAATTTCAAAGTCCCTCTTTGCCATGAAAATGAACTTAATCCCAAAAAAACATGTCCACTGCATTTCAGCCCTTCCACAAAAGGACCAGCTGACATCATGTCAGTGATTCTCTCGTTAACACAGGTGAGAGTGTTAATGAGGACAAGGCTGGAGATCACTCTGTCATGCTGATTGAGTTAGAATAACAGACTGGAAGCTTTAAAAGGAGGGTGGTGCTTGAAATTATTGTTCTTCCTCTGTTAACTATGGTTACCTGCAAGGAAACATGTGCAGCCATCATTGCTTTGCACAAAAAGGGATTCACAGGCAAGGATATTGCTGCTAGTAAGATTGCACCAAAATCAACCATTTATCGGATCATCAAGACCTTCAAGGAGAGAGGTTCAACTGTTGTGAAGAAGGCTTCAGGGTGCCCAAGAAAGTCCAGCAAGCGCCAGGACCGTCTCCTAAAGTTGATTCAGCTGCGGGATCGGGGCACCACCAGTGCAGAGCTTGCTCAGGAATGGCAGCAGGCAGATGTGAGTGCGTCTGCACGCACAGTAACGCGAAGACTTTTGGAGGATGGCCTGGTGTCAAGAAGGGCAGCAAAGAAGCCACTTCTCTCCAGGAAAAACATCAGGGACAGACTGCTATTCTGCAAAAAGTACAGGGATTGGACTGCTGAGGACTGGGGTAATGTCATTTTCTCTGATGAATCCCCTTTCTGATTGTTTGGGGCATCTGGAAAAAAGCTTGTCCGGAGAAGAAAAGGTGAGCGCTACCATCAGTCCTGCGTCATGCCAACAGTAAAGCATCCTGAGACCACTCATGTGTGGGGTTGCTTCTCAGCCAAGGGAGTGGGCTCACTCACAATTTTGCCTAAGAACACAAAGCCATGAATAAAGAATGGTACAAAAACATCCTCAGAGAGCAACTTCTCCCAACCATCCAAGAACAGTTTGGTGATGAACAATGCCTTTTCCAGCATGATGGGGCACCTTGTCACAAGGCAAAAGTGATAACGAAGTGGCTCGGGGAACAAAACATCAACATTTTGGGTCCATGGCCAGGAAACTCCCCAGACCTTAATCCCATTGAGAATTTATGGTCAATCCTCAAGAGGCGGGTGGACAAACAAAAAACCCACAAACTCTGACAAACTCCAAGCATTGATTATGCAAGAATGGGCTGCCATCAGTCAGGATGTGGCCCAGAAGTTGATTGACAGCATGCCAGGGCGAATTGCAGAGGTCTTGAAAAAGAAGGGTCAACACTGCAAATATTGACTCTTTGCATAAACTTCATGTAATTGTCAATAAAAGCCATTGACACTTATGAAATGCTTGTGATTATACTTCAGTAACAGTTAGTAACATCTGACAAAAAGATCTAAAAACACTGAAGCAGTAGACTTTGTGAAAATTAATATTTGTGCCATTCTCAAAACTTTTGGCCACGGCTGTACATTAATCATTGACAGTTTGCCAACGGTACCTACGGCTTCAACAAGACACCAAGGCAATCTCTATCAATGTCTCTATACCTTTTACAGCTATAATAAACTCTGTACTCTAATGTTATGTTGTACCATCACCAGTGACAACTGGTACTGGATCATCATGACTACACACACACACACACACACACACACACACACACACACTCAAATTAACAGACACATAAGTCTGTGCTAAGAGTAGTAAAGTAGTGCTAAGCACTTACACTTACTCATCACAAAATATAAACAAAGGTGAAAAGTAAGAATTTTCAATGACTTCGTCATTGCATGTTAGATTTTCTTTCACCTCATACTTTTAATGTTCACTTACTACATTCAAAAGAAAAATCTCTACTTTCTACTCACTGCAGGTCTCTAGGTTATGAGGTGACTTTTTATTTATTTATTTATTTTTAGCAAACTTTATTAGATGTGACAGTAAGAATGAGACCTGTCATCCATTTGTGTATTTTATCGGCTAAAAAAACCTTTTATAGAGAGAAATTAGTACAGGTTAATATAGCAAAAACAACAACAACAACAACAACAAAAAACAAAACAAAACAGTATTTTTCCTAAACTAGTGCTGATTTAAAAGCTTGGTGTAGAGATAGATCTTCAGTCTTCATTTGAAGACAGCCAGTGACTGGAGAAGTTTAATCCACCGCGAAATTAACGAGCAAGACTAGCTGCTGAATTTTGTCTGTCTAAATTTCATGTTCTACACAAACCCTGCTAAGACAAATTCACACTAATGGTTGAATGTGAAATATCTGACACATTCTATTGGTCTCTGACCTTTCTAATCAGACAGCACTACTCACTGTGCACTGATTAACCAGAAACGTCTATAAATTGTTAATTATTGGGCCAACTTGACCTGGATTATAGTATTATTTTAAGCCAGTCCTGCTCTGTATCGATCTGATCTTAAAATATGCATCTACAATGTAAGGAATAAAACACTCAGGGCGTACTATTATAGGAAAATAATCAACAGCGGCAATGTGTGGTGAAGCAGAGTTACTGTTACCACCTATAACAGCATGTCCTGTAGTATGTTACTCTTCCTACACTAGAAAATTTCTAAAGATTACCGTTTTTATTAATGAACAAATCATTGAACCTTTTAATCCATTTATAGTTACACTTAATGATGTGGAACATCCAAGAAAGAAACTAGTCCCTGGTATTGCTTACCTTGTATCAGCTATAAACATTCGTTCCCTCGCTTGCCTGTTTTTCCCCTCTCTTTTATTTAAAGTTAATAAGACAAAAAATATGCAGCTTGTCATGTTACAGATAAACAGGAATATCTAACTTCTCTGTCCTGAAGATTTGATCATTACTTATTTACAGCTTTATCCCTTCAGCTTTACTGTTACAAAGCACTGACACTGGAGACTCCTTCCATAAATGTTAAACAAACATCTCACAGAAAACTTCACCATATCAATGATTACACACTGTTTGTCTTTGATAAATGTTCATTATTATGCTTAGATTATGTTATTAGCAAATACGTCTTTTTTCATCGGGTAAGAGTTGGTCACGTCAGCGAAAGCAGAGTGATTATCCATGACTAATAACTTGACCCATTAATAACAGATGAGCTAGTGGATAAGATGTTAGACTGTAAATGAGGAACTAGATTACAGATAGAAAATGTGAGACTCAGTGAATGTGGTTGATACTGACAAGTGATGAGACCCGGAGTGGAGGTACAGCTGCAAACAAAAATAAACAATAAATCAGTGTATTTCCCAGTCACTACTCTAGTGTGTGTTTCCATGATGTACTCACTATGTAGTAATAAATACAGTGGACATAATGTGTTCATGGACGTTCTGTAGCCATTAAAAGATCCTGTTTTCAGAGAACAATAACACATCACACCGCTCATTCAGCTCCATATATCACCTTCACGCACCCCATTAAACACAGTACACTCATGGTGTTAACTGGAGCGATGCCACTTCCTTCTCCAGTTCTAACATTCAAAGTCAGCAATGAAGGTTTATAACCTCCACTTTGCATGGTGCAAACATAATATTTAAATTATCACACACTCTCCACAAAGGACATCAGGCCTCATTTGTCACACCAGAAAAGAACATTGCTGCCCTTTTGCAGTTTGCTAACAATCATGTGGCCAGAAAGCTATTGGTGGTGGATGAATTTTTGGTTTAAATGAGAAGTATTATGTTTGGAGAAAGGAAAAACTGCATTCCAGCATAAGAACCTCACCTCAGCTGTGAAACATGGTGGTGGTAGTATCGTGGTTTGGGCCTGTTTTGCTGCATCTGGGCCAGGACGGCTCGTCATCATTTATGGAACAATGAATTCTGAATGATACCAGCGAATTCTAAAGGAAAATGTCAGGACATCTGTCCATGAACTGAATCTCAAGAGAAAGTGGGTCATGCAGCAGCAAGACAACGACCCTAAGCACACAAGTCATTATACCAAAGAATGGTTAAAGAAGAATAAAGTTAATGTTTTGGAATGGCCAAGTCAAAGTCCTGACCTTAATCGAACAGAAATGTTTTGGAAGGACCTGAAGCAAGCAGTTCATGTGAGGAAACCCACCAACATCCCAGAGTTGAAGCTGTTCTGTACTGAGGAACGGGATAAATTTCCTCCAAGTCCGATGACTGATCAACAATCACAGCAAACGTTTAGTTGCAGTTACTGCTGCACAAGGGGGTCACACCAGATACTGAAAGCAAAGGTTCGCATACTTTTGCCGCTCACAGATATGTAATATTGGATCATTTTCCTCAATAAATAAATGGCTTTATCTACTGTGAAAATCTGATGATGTTTTAGATCATATTTATGGAGAAATCTAGAAAATTCTTAAGGGTTCACAAACTTTAAAGCACCATTGTAGCTCCAGCTGTGAATGTTATGGAATTTCAGACACCAGAACATTTTTGGCCGATCGACTATATTTGGGACAAGTGTTTCATTTACAGCACTTGTAGATTGTAATAACCAGTGATAGCAAAGCAAATTCAGTGTCATAACCAGCAGCCGGAGCGTGAAGAACATTTCGTTCAGACGTACGCTCACACTTCTGTCCATAACAAACATTTCCATAACATGTGTCACAAGGTTTTTTAGTTCCCCAGGCTGTATAGTGCCTGTCCCCAGATTTGGGAAGTAGGGGGATCAAAACGCTTTATGAGCTTCATGCAAACAGTTTTATGGTCACACACTTGGTTCACTTTTATAGCTAATTTATCACCTGTGCACAATCTATCTGTTTACAACCACCTGAGACCTTTGGTCCCTTTGCTTCGCTGAGACACATGTTCCACCTGTGTATATATTCTGGAAAATTCTGAGTCCACAGACTACTTACATACTGTACTGTATATAGACTATATATACATGGTATATTAATTTCTCTGCTCTAACACACCCATTTCAACTTAGGAAAACCTTTTAATTAGCTGGTTAGGCATGTTAGAGCAGGAAAAACACTAAAATTTGTAGGACAGGGATCTCCTGGACCAGGGATGGGTAACCTGTACTGTCACTTACCATCAGTAACTTCATACTCATGTAGATCATTATTTTTGTGTTTAGTGTTGTAATTTTTGTAAAGTATTGTTTCGGGAGAGCATAAAAGTCAAACTTCACTGCATATCCTACACTGTGCTTGTGAACATAACAGTAAAACTGAACTTAAATTGAACTAGAATTGCCATGAATTATCTTTATGTTAGATTATTTGCCAGTTTATTATGCTCAGCAATAGCAATTTATGAAAAAAAAGAAAAAGAAAACAGCATACAATCAACAACATCATAGACTTATGATATTAAACTGGTGTCTAAGTTTGGAATAAAAATAAATAGCACCAAAAACAACAAACAAACAAACAAACAAACAAACAAACAGCTAAAACAAATCTGCCACAAATCTGAAGTATAGCTATAACAACTTGCAAGTATATGGAGAAAATACCCGGATGTACCCCTCTCACACCTGTTACATTTCGATTAACAAACCATTTTGTAATGTTAACGTTTAATAAACGGTTTTTTTTTTTTCCACCTAACAATCTGACGAAATGCGACAAAGGAGAGTAAACCGATAAATAAAAGACTTTATGATATGAAGTTTATATGTGTGCTAAACTCTATATGTTGTTTGTGGTTAGTTTATAACCTCCTCCTCCTCGTGACGTCTCCCTATCTGTCAGGTTGTCGATTAACGCGCGAGACCAGGAGCTCGAGCGTTTCACATGAACGCGCGCGTCAATCACTTTCTCCTCAGGTGTCTGGTTTAACGTATTTTTTTTTAAAAAAAGTTTTGAAGTATAGAAAGGTAATCATACAGAATAATAAACCTATGCGTTCTGTTACCCGAAGGATTATTTTGCTGTAAACTATGTAGGGAATTATTTTTTGGCGGTTGGATTAACAGATTTTTGACCTTGATTACGGTTATACATATTAAAAAAACAAACAAAAAAAAAAAAAAAACGCTCAGAGAGGTTATTTCACTGTCTAACGGTCATTTTTCAAATAAACAGAGAGGGATGACATGAAAAGTAGCAGCTTTAATTGGACAGTAAGTTTGTTTCTGCCGTCGTGTAGTGGTCAGGAGCGGTGTTTAAGGCTGATATGCTGGGTGTTTGGTGGCTGGCGGGCTGCTCGGCGCTGGTGGCCGTGACGGCCGGGTTCGACGCGGAGAGATGCAGAGATTTACCGGTGTCGATAAACGTCGTGCTGCTGGAGGATGAAGATTCACTGTGGAGCTTAAAGTATGTCCGCTTCGCCGTGAAAAAAGCCATCGAGGATGAAAATCTAATTAATAATCAAACAGGTGCGAATACTATTTACTTTCATGAATCTATCCTTTACCCTGCTGGGGGTAAACAATAGAAATAGAAACCCTTATAGAATTTGTAATGGTTTTAATGGACACTGTAATGGTCCCTGTGGGTCTCTACTGGTGATGTGTTGTACTATAATTGTAATATACATTAATCATGTGATCATAATATACATTAATCATGTGATCATAATATACATTATATGTGATCATAATATACATAACACATGTGATCATAATGTACATTAGACATTAGATCATAATATACATAACACATGTGATCATAATGTACATTAGACATTAGATCATAATATACATAACACATGTGATCTTAATATGTATTATTCAGTTGCAATCAAAATTATTAAACCCCCACTGCAAATCAGGTTTATTGTCAAAAATTACAGACTTTCAGCTGTTTGCAGAGAACAAATCAAACAAAAGCAATTGAAGTAGTTCAACACAACGAATGCTTCAAGTAGTTTCCACAAATTCAACTGAAAATGCAACTTATAATGACTTCTCCAGTCTCAAAATTATTCAACCCCTTCATGGCTAGCATCTTTAGTACTTAGTAGAGCACCATTTTGCTGTTATGACCTGCTGCAAACGAGATGCATAGCCAGACACCGGCTTCTGGCAGCGTTCCTGAGGAATCTTAGCCCATTCCTCATGAGCAATGGCCTCCAGTTCAGTAATATTCTTGGGTTTGCGTGCTGCAACCGCCTTCTTCAAATTCCACCAGAGATTTTCTATGGAGTTTAAGTCAGGGGACAGTGATGGCCCTGTAGAATATTCCAGAACTTTGTCTGCAACCAAGCCTTGGTGGAATTTGAGGTATGCTTGGGATCATTGTCCTGTTGGAAGGTCCAATGACGCCCAAGCTTCAGCTTCCTCACAGACGACATGACGTTTTCTCCTAGGATTTCCTGATACTTCAATGAATCCATCTTGCCTTCCACATGCTGCAGGTTTCCAGTGCCAGAGGATGCAAAGCATCCCCAGAGCATCACTGAGCCACCACCATGCTTGACTGTGGGCAGAGTGTTCTTTTCAGCCTATGTCTTCCTCCAGACATACCGCTGATCCACTGTGCTGAAAAGTTCCAGTTTTGTTTCCTCGCTCCACAGAACAGAATCCCAAAACTTCTGTGGCTTATTTATATGATTTTGACCATATTGGAGCCTTTGGGTCAGTAGTGGTGTACGTCTTGGAGTTCTGGCATGGAAACCTTCTGCATTTAGTACACGCCTTGCTGTGCTCACTGAAACCTCAGTGCCTGTTGCCACCAAATCTTGCTGCAGGTCTTTTGCAGCCACTCGAGGGTTTTTCACAACCTGCCTACTCAGAACTCTGGTTGCAGCCGTTGATAGCTTCCTTTTTCTGCCCCGTCCAGGTAGTGTAACCACTGTTCCCTTAACTTTGAACTTGCGAACTATGCTTCCAACACTGTCTGTAGGAACATTCAGTGCCTTCGACTATCTTTTTGTATCCTGTTCCTTGTCACCATTCTTTTGACATGCAGTCAAATGTGACACTCAAACCCCTAGCCAGTTCAGGTATTTCATGTGTTCCAGCACACCTGGTGCAACTAATGAAACTCTTGATTAGTTGCATCAGGGGTGATTGAGACAACTCCTGTTTTGGATATTTGTGCTGTTGTGAGGGATTCTATTCAAGTGGTTGAATAATTTTGAGACTGGAGAAGTCATTATCAAGTTGCATTTACCTTTATTGTTGTATCTGCATATAACTTACTTTAAATGTGCATTGAAGAAATTTTTTGATTCTTTATATTCATATTTAATTATATTTTTTGTACATTCGTCTATATTTTATTTAAAAGTATACAAACATGACAGTCCAACTGACATTAATCAGTCTCATTACTTTTTTGAAAGTGTAGAAGCGGTCACCTCTTACATTTCATTGTACAGTATTTTACCAGTGTATATGAAAACTTTCCGCACTTTGAAGCTAAAAGATAAATATGAATTATACTACAAAGATAAATATTAAATATCAGATAAGTAAGGAATAAAACAAATGGGGGTGTGCTGTTATAGGAAAATAATTAACTAAGCAGAGTTACTGTTACCACCTCAAAGTGGATTATTTTCCTTTAAATATTTTCGTCCTGAAGTGTTTTATTCCACGTATATCACGGCATTTCAACAACAATTAGCCTGTAATAATTAACTTATTAATGAATGACACATCATACATTTGATCCATTTATAGTTACATTTAATGTTGTGAAACATCATGATTAGTTTATTTGTAACAATTATTCAGCAAATATAGGAACAAAATAGTTTTATTGCACTTTATCATTTTATTCCATTTAAACAACCTTGTATAATTAAGTCACATGGATCAAGTGTATCTTTAGTGTCCAAATGATTAGTGCTTTTCATTTACTGCACCAAAGCCAATAAAAAAACTATATCTAATGTAAGTGTAAGAAGGTGGAGGCATGGTTTAGTCTGCACTGGGACGGAGGTTTTTGGGGTCAATCTAGTGTGGTAATGACTAACATGGCACACCTGAGCTAGGTATATTGTCCCATGTACGGAATATTTGTGATATCCCTCTCTAAGCATGCGTGCGGTTACCTTTGTTATTTACCGACATTGTTGCAGTATGCTAATCAGTTACAGGAAAATTGAAGGAAATAAACTGTGTCTCTGTTGCTCTGTGGGTGGCATTTACATATATTTTTGCATGGTTTGCATCCACTTGTCACTTCAGAGAAAAGCATCACGGCAAATCGAATATTCTTCTGTCTGTCCTTTATCGTATGATGAAACATTTCTATCCTGATGCGCATGGTCATTTCCAGGATGACTCCATCCCCATCCACAGGGCATGAGGGGTAATTGATGAGGATGAAAATGATGTGAATCATACAGTGCTGTGAAAAAGTATTTGTTCTGTTTTTGTGTATATCTCATACTAGATAGATTTAGATCAGATAACTGGAGATCAGTCTTTCACAGCACTGTGGTGGAATTGTGGCCCACTCTTCTTTGAAGAACTGCTTTAGTTCAGCCACACTGGAGGGTTTTCGAGCATGAACTGCCCGTTTAAGGTTCTGCCACAGCATCTCAGTTGGTCAGGACTTTGACTAGGCCACTCCAAAACTTTAATCTAGCTTTTTTTTTAACCATTCAGAGGTGGACTTACTCCCACGCTTCATCCCACGTATCATTGTCTTGCTGCATAATCTAGTTGCGCTTGAGGTTCAACTTACAGACTGACGTCCAGACATTCTCCTTTAGGATTTTCTGGTAGAGAGCAGAATTCATGTTTCCCTCAATTATTGCAAGTTGCCCT
Source organism: Cranoglanis bouderius (assembly GCA_023630585.1). Lineage (NCBI taxonomy): Eukaryota > Metazoa > Chordata > Actinopteri > Siluriformes > Cranoglanididae > Cranoglanis > Cranoglanis bouderius. Next base: position 3,064,652 of record CM042544.1, read on the forward strand.
GAAGTAGCAAAGCATCCCCACACCATTCTTCCAAAAGGTTTGAGGATCATCAAGGTGTGTTTTGGCAAAATTCAGAGAAGCCTTAATGTCTTCTGGGTTAGCAGTGGTTTTCACCTCACCACACTTCCATGGATGCCATTTTTGCCCAGTGTCTTTCTGATAGTGGAGTCATGAACAGTGACCTTTATTGATGCAAGAGAGGCCTGTGGTTCCTTTGATGTTGTCCTTGGGTCTATTGTGACTTGCTGGATGAGTAATCGCTGTGCCCTTGGAGGAATTTTGGAAGGTCGGCCACTTCTGGGAAGGTTCACTACTGTGAAGGTTCTACTAATGGCTCTCACTGTGGTTCCTTGGAGTCCCAGAGCCTTTGAAATAGCTTTGTAACCCTTCCCAGACTGATGTATTTCAATCACCGTCTTCCTCATCATTTCTGGAATTTCTTTCAGTTTTGGCATAGTGTGTTACTGGGTAAGACCTTTAAACCAACTTCATGCTGTTGAAAAAGTTCTATTTAAGTGTTGATTTGATTGAACAGGGTTTGCAGTAATCAGGCCCGGTTGTGTCTAGTCCAGCTGAACCCCATTATGAATGCAGTTTCACAGATTTAGGATTAGTAATGACTCAAATAGATTTTCACACAGACCCAGTTGGTATTGGATAACTTTTTTGCTTCAATAAATAACATTATCATTTAATTTTGTATTTTGTGTTTACTCAGGCTGTCTTTGTTTTATCTTAGATTGTGTTTTAATTTCTGAAACAATTTAGTATGAGATATACACAAAAACAGAAGAAATCAGGATAATCAGGGCAAATACTTTTTCACAGCACTGTATGCTATGGCCGACACACTCACCAATTCTCAGTACAACTGTACAGCTAAGCGAGATTTTGGAGCAACGTTTTAGATTGCGCTTTCCACCACCATCATCACAACCCCAACTGAGAAAATATCTTTTGGAAGCTGTCATGGTGGCCCAACACTTTACTAACACACTTTATTTTATTTATTTATTTTTTTTATCGTTAATTGGTCACCTGCCTGTAACTGTAGCTAGACTCACCAATATTACAGTTGATATAATCACAGTTAAAGATTTATTGTGTATGTAATCGTGTAATGTCTGATCTTTCACAACAGGCCTGAACTTCACGATCAAGAGCAACTTCCGAGGGTTTAACACCACATATTACAGGCGCCGAGGGTGTGGGAGCAGCACGTGTGAAGGAGTGGAGATTCTCAAATCACTACACGTGAGTTCTGCCGACGCGCTCGGTATAGTCTGCTAGCATGACCAAGTAAAACCAGAAAGAAATCAGAATTATATGTTCATATCTTTGAGGAAGTCTTTTTAAATTAAAGGCCCTTCTTTGAGTTTCAGTGTGTGTGTGTGTGTGTGTTAGTGAAAATGATATGGTTTTATTTAGTAATTGATTCTCCAACTTGTCCTACTTGTCCTTCTGGTTTTTCCCAGAACACCAGTGAGGTCGGCTGTGCAATGCTCGGACCGTCCTGCACATATGCCACGTTCCAGCTGGTGGAGTGAGTATTTTAGTGCAAAACAATGGAACTTGATAAGCATCACACATTATTTTTATCCCAGCGGTATTCCAACAGGAATGTCTTGTAGTGGTATAGTATACACTATTGTGTGTGTGTGTGTGTGTGTGAGACACTGAAATATTACAGAATAACCAACAGTTTCACATTATTATGTTTACAGTTCTAGTTCAACGTGTAAAGAAATTGCCAAGAAAAGTTTTCTAACAAATGTTGATTAACCGGACCCAATCTTTTAATATCCAGATTAAAGCATGCCGACCACCATATAGACAACAGCATGTCAAGTAGCATGTTGGGACTGCGTTCATGCTGTTTTCCCGTGAATTCCAATCCCAGGGACTATAAAACATAAAGTGCAGAATAAAGGTCGTAGATTTATGAGTGTGTGTTTGTTCAGGCGTGCTGTCTATAGATACCGGTGGGGCGTTTGGAAATTAACCATGGAAGTACACATAATCACATGTATGTTCTCTTTTAACGAGGAGAGATTTTATTTTTATAAGTTTTTTATTTTTATAGTAAAAACATGGTGTTTAACCAAATGACACGACAGGCAAGTGAAAATGGGAAATGTTATCAATGTTATTCGCTTTAATGCAAAACAAATTCTGATGTAAATGTAGTTTTTAACTTTTAAAAGCTGATCATAAAATCCAGGGTTACATTACATAAGTTTCACCACAGTTAAAGCCGTTATTCAGAATCGGACTGTCTGTGCTGGTCAGCACTGATCAGCAGATTTCCAAGAAGTTTGCGAGGACGCTTATTCATCACCCGATTGACTTTTGAACCAGTATGGGCATTGGTGAACTCTATTATACATTTGATTTATTTAATTATTGAAATAAACATAGCTGTGCACTCAGATAGACAATTTTAAGTCAGCTCAGATCCTGTCAATAACCAAATGAAAAATAAAAGCATGTAAATTCAGGATGTAGATAAATAAAAATGGCCGACAGGCATTTGAAGCTACCGTGAACCTCCTCACTGGAGGACAAATAAACTGAGTTGTGTCAGGAGCACACGTGCCTACGCATTCAAAGTTCGAAGAACTAACACTACCGCAAAAACACGGAAAAGTTCTGGGATACAACACCTGAATTAGCGAATCAGTTCAGGGAGAACTCTGTTTGTTTTGCTATCACGGCTTCCCTGTGTTTTGAAAGCAAGTTTTTTTGTAGTCGGGTGTGTTCATTTCAGTTCAGCAATAACTTAATTTGGGTAATGTGTGATCCTTATTATTATTTAAGATATTTAGTAGTGTGTGAACGACTTAGAACATGGCACCTTTTGTTTGAACCCACCCATTTTTCAAGTGTGCCCCGTTAGATTCAGTGTTTAAAGAATGAATAGCTCTGAATGTCTACTCTTGGTTTGAGCCCTGGGTTTTGCCTGTGAAGACTGCATTCGTTGTTAAAAAGGATAAACCAGCATGAGGACCAGAGAGCTGTCTATGGGAGAAAAGAGGGAAAATCAATCAGAGCCATTGCACAAGCATTGAGCATAGCCAGTACAACAACGTGGAATGTCCTGAAAAAGAAATAAACCACTGGTGTACTAACAACCAGACATCGAACACGTCGGTCAAGGAAAACAACAGCAGAGCTGTGAAGAAAAACCCCAAAATATGCGTATATGATAAATGGAACTGTATATGCTAAATGCTCAATCCCTAGCTATATTAGCTTATTCTCTTGGGGGGGGAATAATGTTATGAACATTGTTATCTGGCTGTGCTGTGACTAGTGATTGGATATTTTTGACAGCCTGAGGAAATATTAGCTTTCAGATTGTTGTTTGATCGTGAACATGTTGATCAGTGCCTCTACAAACACACTCTTATTTAAACTAGGTTTGCAGACTTTGTTTGCCTTCCATCAGTTTCTGTGTATTTTAAATAAATGAAAAGGCTCATTGGGCCATTGTGCTGAGCGATTGAAGTTTGCTCTACCTGTACATGTGTGAGTAATCTATGGATCAGCTCTCAGTACGCTTTTTGTTGCTAGGTTTGCCTACTTTGTTTCTATGTATTTTAAATAAATGAAATAGGGTACATTGGAGTTATAGGCTGTAATGTTTCCGCTGTGTGTGCATATGTGTGTACTCTATAGATTAGAAAGCTGAATATACAGTCTGTTCTGCATCCACATCCCCTCTGTAGATGCTGCTGGAGGATTCATATAGGAAACCCAATATGATCTGACAAGGTAGAGGGAGCCAGCCCTTTAAAATGTAGGCTAACTAAAACTTAACATGCTAGTTAATTTATCCCATACATTAAAATAACATATTTCACATCGTCTTGATTTAAACTTTGCTAGTTAATTAAGATTAAAAATTTTTCATAGTTATCTTGTTTACTGAGGTTTACTAGCAACCTGAAAGAAGCTGAATGACTTCGAATGATTCACTACAGATAACGGAAGGAGGGATTTACTGAGTTGATGCTGTGATTTACAATATGTAAATAAGTTTGAATACAACTTTATTACTGAAATCTCACAGCTGCTTCTCTTTCTACACCAAATTAATCATCATTCCTCAATTCAGTAACTAGAGGATCTGTGATTTTTTACATTTTGTTAGTGATGGAAACCTCAACCTACTTTTTAAAAATGAAATTTAGTATGTCTATAAATATATATAATAAATGGGCTTGAAAGTGAATAATAAATATGGTTCGAAAGAAAGAAATCCAATAAATAACTGTACACATTTAAATAATGTGCCTACTTTTATAATATAGTTTGTTTATGAAACAAACTCTGTGTACTGTTGTGGTAGGCAGATATTATTTAAAAAATAATAACATATCTGCACATCAATGTCAGTTCTAAAAGCGCATGTCTATGGTGGTTTAGAAAGTACCTGTAATAGAGAGCTTAAGTGCGACATAACTCATAACTCGACATAACTGAGGAATCAGGTACGTGTGTGTTTGTGTGTGTGTGTGTGCGTGTGTGTGTGTTTATTTTTCAGTCAGGAGGTGGGTTTGACGCTGACCATACCTGTAATATCTGCGGGGAGTTTCGGCCTGTCCTGTGATGGCAAGGAAAAGCTGACTCGTCTGCTGCCTCCAGCCCGGAAAGTCTCCAGCTTCTTTGTTCATTTCTGGAACATGACGGTGCCCAGACTCAAGCCCAAACGCTGGAGGACAGCTTACGTCTACAAACAACAGAGCATCTCTGAGGAGTGCTTTTGGTACAGAGCATGTCTTGCTGTATCTCTCTCTATATATATCCTTCACTCTTTACTCTCTCTGTGTATCTCGTCCTTTATAAACCTCTCTGGCTCCGTCTGCTGCAGGTACATTAATGCGTTGGAAGCGGCGACGGCTCAGTTTTCCACGCTGATCAGCAGGAAGGTGTTGCGCAGTAAAGAAGAGATTGCTTTGGCTTTGTCGGATGCAAACAGACATAGCAACAGTGAGTAACGTTACACCTGCCATTATAGAATGTTTTTTATGAGGTTTTTTTTGAGAAAATGAGCCTGTTTTACAATTTACCTGCAAAATAAAGATACGTGTTCATCCTAAAACAAGACAACGACATGAAGTACGACGAAACTATTTTGCAGAGCCTCAGATCAGATGTGATGAAGGCTTTGTCATATTTAGGAAGGCAGACGTACACTACTGGACCAATGTGGTTAATTGTGATGATAAAGAAGCATCTGTGAATCCTAACACACTTGGTGTAAATACATTTCTTTATCTTCTCTATATTATTCTGCATATACAGTGCCTTGCATAGGTATTCACACCCCTTTGATTTTATACACATTTTGCAACGTTTACACTCTTTATTAAGATAATAAAACACCACAGGCAGAGGGTTATTTATAGGAAAATAATTAATGACAGGCTGGTTTATTATTTTCCAATAACAACATTCCCCATGAAGAACAAGTGTTTTATTCTTCATACACCACAGCAATTTGCCACACATTTGAAAAAAATCTGTTTATACAAGATAGCTCTGTTTAAGCTGTGTAAGTTACCATAGAAACTATACAGTTTTTGAATAAGCGCATTAATATAAACTTGTGATCTGCCTTGTAGCCAGCACTACTGTCAGAGCTGCTGTTATAGGAAATTAATCAACACTAATCAGAACTGAAAATGTCTTGCATGCATATATGCATATATTTTACTTCTCATAGTGGTTAGCACGTTTGCCTCGCATCTCCGGGGTTGGGGGTTCGGATCCTGCCTCCACCCTGTGCGCGCAGAGTTTGCATGTTCTACTCGTGTCTTGGGGGTTTCCTCCGGGTACTCTGGTTTCCTCTCCCATTCCAAAGACATGCGCTGTAGGCTGATCGGCATATCCAAATTGTCCTTAGTGTCTGAATGTGTGTGCGATTGTGCCCTATGATGCACTGCCCCCCCCTACAGGGTGTCCAACGCCTCATGCCCCGAGTCCCCTGGGATAGGCTTCAGGCTCCTGGCAACCCTGTGTAGGATAAGCTGTACGAAAAATGGCTGGAGGGATGGATGATGTACAGTATTTTTACTGTATATGGATCTAATTTACTAAACCTCTTCTCCTCTTCTCGCCTAGTCTTCATCCTGTGTGGAGGCCCAGATGACATCGTCGCCATTAAAAACGGGACGAACGTGAACAAGGACATTGCCTTCATCCTTATAGACATTTTTAAGTGAGTTTGCTTTATTTGCTCTCATGCCTAAGCTTGGTGTGACCCTGCAGGGTTCACAGAAGCATTTGAACTTTTTCACCTCCTCATTATACCCTAGTCATGAAATCTCGAGATGAAATAATTGAATGTATATTGATATGGTGCCTCTGCAGTACTGAATACTAATACTGGATTATTAGGGGTGTGTTGTTTTATTCGATATGAGGCTCTCGGTTTGTTATGTCTGCGTTTCGACCGATAAATTCAACACACTGCATAATAAAGTAGGCTATTTTGTCATCTTATTTTAGGTGAGGTGAAATAATCATTTAAACTTTATCAAGCCCAGACTCTTGTAACTTCCTCTTTATCTCAAATCAGGAGAGATTAAGAGGATTGTAAAAAAAAAAAAAAAAAAATATATATATATATATATATATATATATATATATATATATATATATATATATATATATATATATATATATATATATATATATAAACACGCTTCTACTATGCACACTGTTTTTTTCACTCGCTAATACGCAAACAAACTACTAGCATACCACCTGGTGCTAATCCCTTTGCATAGGCATTGTAGACAAAAAAAAACCCCACACATACAGTACGTTCTCCCTGTGTCTGCGTGGGTTCTCCAGTTTCCTCTCCCCCCTCCCAAAATACATGCCTGGAAGTTGATTGGCTACACTACATCGCCCCTCGGTGCGAATGTGTACTCCTGCCTCATGCCCAGCGTTCCCGAGATAGGCCCTGGACCCTGACCGGGATAAAAATTTTCGGTGATAAAACGTATCATTATTGTTTTTTTTTTTCTTTCTGTCTCTCAGTCATGGATATCATATCAACACATCATCGTATGACTTTATGAGGGACGTACTGGTGCTGACCATGCACAACATACGCAACTACAGTCTGCCCGATTGGCCCTACAATTTCACCGTAAGTTTGTATCATTAATCATTAATTAATGTATCATTAAATCAGCCTCCATTACCGAATGAACACACACACCAACACATAAACCAAATATAAGATTATTAAGCCTATTTCAAGCCATTTGTACTCATTTCAATATTGAAATTTTCTTGTTCTATTAGCAGATCGTTTTGCTCATATTAAGCATTTATTTCTAGAAAGAAGCTTAAAATGAGCAATAATGTCTAGAAATATATATTATTTATCTGGTTTATTATATTTGGTCTATTGTAATCGTATAATAAGAAATCCTAGATAAATCTGACAATATCCAAGATATTTTCACTTGCTAAGATGACATTTTTTGCAGTGTACAACAGTGTAGTTAAACACTACAATTTAAAACACATATCAAAAATGAACTGTAATAATATCCTAATACTTCAAACAGAGGTTTTTTTTAATTTACATAACACAAATATTGTCTGCCTCTCTCTCTTTCCCTCGTTCCCCCTCTCTCTGTTTATCCCTGTAGACTCTGAATGATTATGTTGCAGGTTATTATGACGGCGTGGTTCTCTTTAGTAAAGTGATGAGGAAGATGTTACTCGCGAGTCAGGGCCTGGGCTCAGGAAACACCACCATCAACACCCACAGCGACAATCCCTTCCGAAACCTGTCCTTTGAGGGTACGGTCCTTGCTCCGTCACATTTTTATGACCCCGAGGCTGCCATATTGAATTGTGAATCCTCCAGTCATTGAAACTGAAAAATCTAGCCATGCTGTGTGCAGAGTAAATGCTCAGATATCAGCTGTCCACGCTAGCTTTCCCTCCCAACCTCTTTCTCTATCTCTGTCACACCCCCTGTCTCTCTTTCTATTTTTCCTCTCTCTTTTCTTTTTTTTTGTGCTCTTTTTTCACTCACCAGGTCAGCAGTGTCCAAAGTGGGTGTGGATTTCTACATCTGAATATTGTCATTATTAATGTATTGCTCTGTGTGTGTGTGTGTGTGTGTGTGTGTGTGTGTGTGTGTGTGTGTATTTGGGATCAGGATTGGGCGGTCGCTATGATTTGGATAAAAGTGGAGACAGAAATGTGAATTTTTCATTGATGTACACAACCAGCACAATTGAGGTCAGCCCTTATTACACACTACACACTTATAATACACTGGTAGCACACTTTACACTGCCTCGGCAATAATAATAATAATAATAATAATAATAATAATAATAATAATAATAATAATAATAATCTGCTAACTTAGCCAATGGCTCTTCCAGTAATTCTAGACAATGCATGCATAGGCTAATGTCAATTTTATAACTTTTAAACTGATGAAATAAAACATTTATGCTGGTACTTACACATGAAGACCTAAATTCAATGTTGTTTTTGGAAAACTGGTTGAAAATCATTTGTAGAGGACATGTTGTCGAGCTAAAAACCGTCCTTAGTTGAAATCCTTTTGTGATTCTATTGGTGGTGACCTTGTACAAAAAAATCTTTTCATTTTTCTGCCCTCCCTCCATATTTTTTATTTCTAGTATAAGACATTGTTTGTGTTCGACACCTCCAACGGCAAGACCACGCTGAACCACAGTAACCCTGACCTGCCCTGGCCAGGCTCTCAACTGCCTGACGACAGTCCTGCTCATGGTAGGAATGCAATAATAAGACGCTGCGTGTTCAGTCGTATTCAATACACTTCTCTGAACATTTCCTTGTGCTGCGTTGTTTATGCTGAATTTCGTGTGTGTGTGTGTGTGTGTGTGTGTGTGGTGTACCCTTCAGGCCTGGAGATGCACGATATCATAATGATTGTGCTTGGAATCAGCGTTGTACTTGCTACCGCTATCGCTTTGATCTTCTACAGGTAATGTACATAATATAAAAATCTTGCAGATCTGGCGATAATTTGACAAGTTGGGAAAAGGCACAAGTACACCCAGCTTTGTTTGTTTGTCCGACGTGATGAAAGCATCGTGCAGATTTCCTCCTGATTCGACAGCATGACCGAGTCCAGATCTAAATACTAATGCAAAAATACAAAATGAGACAGATCTCACACGCACTTATAATATAACGCACAGCATTATCAAACTATTATATAAATTGCTAATGCATACACGTTCAGAATATATAAAAAGAATCCAAGCATTTGTTTCATCCTGCATGATAAACTATGAGCTCAGGGCTAGAAGTGAAATGTGTACGATTAACATAATAATAATTTAAAAAAATTTGTTATTGCCGTGACGTTGTGTGTTGAGGAAATTCCACAGCCTGTTCTGATATGGATCAGGTCTTAAACTCACAGTGCTTGTAAAGGTTATCTGTTTTATCATGTTTAAGAAAAGGGGTAAAATTTAGAAATTGTTCAAATAAAAAGACATGAACAAGTAAAAAAAAAAAAAAGAAAGAAAGAAAAAAAAATAAGTTATTGTGTCTATTTTTATATGCTTGTTGAGTTTGATTGATTTGGATTTGTGTAATATTAGGTTATTATGTGTAGTTATATGTGTGTTAATGTGTGTGTGTGTGTGTGTGTGCAGACAGAACAGGAAACAGCGCTACAATCAGAAGAAATGGTCTCATATAAACACAGATCTCATCACGCCCCTAGACAACAAAGAGTCAAGCTACATCTCTCTCAAAGTAACACACACACACACACACACACACACACACACACACACACACATTAACACATACTGTATAATTACACAGATCAGGATAATGAGCTGAGAGAATTTTGAGTTTGAAAGCAGAACTGCTCCGGAAATGAATGACTGATATCAGAAAGAAATCACCCCCTCAGTTATAACTGCAACAGTGGAAATCTTTTATTGTTCTCTCCTGTTGTTCTTTATTCGTGTACGCGGTGTTTAATGTTATCTCTGTTGATTAGATCGATGAGGATAAGAGGAGAGACAGCATGTATCAGATTCGGAGAGGACGCTACGACAAAAAGGTTCCCTCATTCTTCCTCCTTCTGTCTCTGTGTTTGTGACTCACACTGCATCAAGGCCTTGTGTGAATCTATCTATCTATCTATCTATCTATCTATCTATCTATCTATCTATCTATCCCTCTTTCCATCCATCACTCCCTCCTTTGCTCTCTCTCATCCATCCATCCATCCATTGGAGCTTAACATGTATCTATCTTTTAATTTTCTATCTGTCTGTCTGTCTGTCTGTCTGTCTAGCCCTCCTTCCATCCAGCTAGCCATCCACCCCTCCCTCCCTCCCTCTCACTCTCTCTCTCATCCATCCAGCCATCAATCCATCCATCATTACTTAACATCTGTCTGTGTTTAATTTTAGCTCTATCTATCTATCTATCTATCTATCTATCTATCTATCTATCTATCTATCTATCTATCTATCTATCTATCTATCTATCCATCCATCCATCCACCCATCCATCCATACAGTATATTCATACATACATACATACATACTGTATATCTCTCTGTCTCCTCATTGTTCTCTCTATAATTCTCTCTCTCTCTCTCTCTCTCTCTCTCTCTCTCTCTCTCTCTCTCTCTCTCTCTCTCTCTCTCTGTCTCTCTCTCTCTTTCTCTGTCTCTCTTTCTCTCTCTCTTTTTTCAGCCTGTCATTCTCAAAGAGCTGAGGCAGTCTGATGGAAATTTCTTGGAAGAACAGCGCATTGAACTCAATGCTGTAAGTACCATCCCTCCCTCCTTCCTTCCTTCCTTCCTTCCTTCCTTCTCGTCTATATGGACTCATCGTTCATCTTTATGTAATACTTGTGTGTGTTGTGTTGAGTAAATGTATTGCGCTGACTAAAGGTCACCGTATCTGCAGTTCTCCAGTAAAATGATTTGTGTAAATCCTGATCATTTATGGCAGGAAGTTCATTTAGTCTATCAGCTACATAAACTGCTCAAGATTTATGTGTGACAATGATACCAGCCTGTGTTTTTCACCTCACTGAACTGGTAATTCATTAGTGCCTCTTGCTTCCTCGAAATCTAAAGTTTATGGATTCTCTTTCAAATGAAAAGAGTAATGGATGTTTTGACTGAGCCAATTCTTTCAAATAACATAAAGGTTTATGGCACATTTTTGTTGACATGTTGATATTTTGTATTGATTGTGAATATCTTATTATATGAATATCTTAATATCTTATTATATTGTGAAAACTCATAATGAAATTAATAATACACCTTTCTCTGAATATTAAAGTTGCTATGGCATGAGATCTAGTTTATTTAATGATTGCAAACATTTATGTACTACAAATAAATCTGTATAAATGGGTCGGTAGTAGTACATCAATGTGCATTAAATTAGAGGGAAGAATTTGTAAATACTGATTTTACTTATAACTGATCACTAAAGTTTAAAAAAGTTTATCCCAGGACTTGCTTTTCATCCCTTTATTAATCCATTAAGTAATTTATTTATTTCCTTTTTTTTTTTAATCTGTCTGTCTCCCTCACTCTTTCTGTCTCTCAGCTGCTGCGGATCGATTACTATAACCTCACAAAGTTCTATGGCACAGTGAAGTACGAGTATGGCGTGTTTGGCGTGTTTGAGTACTGCGAGAGAGGTTCTCTGAGGGTAATGCACACACACACACACACACACACACACACACACACACACATGCCTCAAGGTCTCTGAGAACAAAATTAAACTTACTGGCTTTCTGAGAATTCTGTAGCAGTGTGTAGGAAGTGTTTTGTTTTACCCTTCAGTGGAAACTGGTAGGTCATTTACCAAAACACATTTTATGCACTTGTTTCTATTTCAATCTCAGTATGTCCTCAACGATAAGATCTCATACCCAGAGGAGAGCTTTATGGACCTGGAGTTTAAAATCTCCGTCATGTACGACATCGCAAAGGTACGTATAGTAAGGAGTAAAACACCAGTACTGACTTCCCTTTCTCGTTTTTCTCTTTGAGGAAATCCCTCAGTAATTTAGGAGCCTCTCCAATGCTTTATTATCTGAAGTTTGTTTTTATGAGCCCTTGGAAACGTGAGGGAGGCTTTGTGAAAATGCGGAACAAAGCTGTTTATAGAGTGCTGCAGGGATGATGTACAGTATTGTAGGCCATCCCGGAAGTTAGCATCAACCTGTTTCCCTCAACAAAAAGCCAATAGGATGTTTAATGACCCCGACAACCTCTGTAGTGCCATTTAGCCACTTCTTAGCTTTTTCAAGACACGTAAAAGCGTGTACACGTAAACAAGCTCGCGTGTGGGGTATTACTGATGTATTTTATGTCATGGAATAAAACGTGAAAATATCCTGTGCTTGTGTTAACCACAGACCTTATTTCAGGCATTTAACCAAAAACCCATTTAAAAACCCCACTGACTTGAGGACGATGGAACTGGGAGTGCTAAAATGCTAACTCATTTCCGGGTGTTAGGACTCATTCATGCAGCACTCTATATGTGTAATCAAGCGCAATGTAATACTTTAAAAAATATAAGTTGATTTGGTACAATTTTACACAGTCAACTTTGTCTGAGTGAGAAAGAAACTCCATTGCTATTACTTCCTGTAACAGTGTTCTACTCCTACACACGTTTCCATCCCCTTGTGCTGCAATTGTTCACTTGTTTTGTGACAAACTGATATGATCATTCCATCACCAATAGTGTGTTTAAGGAGCTAAGAATTGCAATAACTGATAATATCGATGATCTGACATTTATAACAATTATAAGCCATTATCTGTGTTTATTGTATCTTTGTTGTACCTTATATTGTCAATCTGATATACATTAGTCAGTCCCTAATTAGGAACAATTGTGACATGCACTTCAGAATGGTAAGGAATCGATAAGGGTGTGCTAATAAGTATTATAATGCATATAAGTCAAAGGAGCGATAAACATGCCTTAATTAATCATAATGAACACGTGTGTTGCTCCATCTCCTCTGTTGGGTATATCAGGGTATGTCTTACCTGCACTCCAGTCATATAGAGATGCACGGGAGGCTTAAATCTACCAACTGCGTGGTGGACAACCGCATGGTGGTGAAAATCACAGACTTTGGCTGCAATACTATTCTGACACCAGAGAAAGGTCTGTCATATACGGTGGTCTTTTTACTTTTTTGTGTATTTCATCTGTGATTTATTTATTGACGTGTGTTTTTTTCTATAATACGGTATACACAAATAATAAGAGTGTTGCTGAGTGGTTGAGGATCTTTAACACCTTCTCTGTTCATGCCTGTCTGACAGACCTGTGGACCGCTCCTGAACACTTGCGCATGCTGGGGATCTCTCAGAAAGGAGACGTCTACAGTTTCGCTATAATCGCTCACGAGATCATCCTGAGACAGTGTCCCTTCTACACCGAGAGCTGCTCCGACGTGGCAGGTAACACACAACAGAAAAAAACAAAACAAAACACTAAATCAAGAAAAGGACTTAACTGGACCTCCTCATGTGCTGGTCATGGGGCTAAATCTGTCCTGTCTGCAGACTTTTGGTGACTTAGATACTTAAGTTAACTTAATTCACTTGAGATGTGAATTTGCACCATGAACCGACAGCGAAGCAGCTTTGGACATGTCATTTATAGAGCAGCAACTGTGAGTCCTGGTTTCATTTTAAACAATGTAAAATACAAACAGACGTAGGGGCAGAGTGTGATTTTCCTCTCAAGTTCTTTATTGCTTTATGTGAACAGTGCATGTGTTATTACTGGCACAGAACACACAATCTTTCTAGTGATCAGTTACATAAGATCCGTGTTGCACAAGGTGCAAAATGAAAAACGGGGCTTTGAAGTGCTCGCTCGCTCACCCATAAATAAAATCCAGCCACTCAGGTGACGGTCGTTAGGTTTTGCGTCTTTGCTCCCCTCCGACAGCTTTATTTGAAGGTTATTTATTTTAAGCTAAGGTTTCAAATTCTGGAACCATTTTGCCATAAACACTAATCACAAGCTTAAATACTGATTTTAAAGGCAGACAATCCCTCTGGAATACCGAACGCTAGATCAAAATGAAGGACGCCATTTCAAATGATCCATCACTGCTTTTAAAACTCAGTAAATGTCGGACGCGAGCCCAGATGTTTTTGATGTATATGAAACTGTCTGTTTGGAGGTCGGAATAGACGGTGCTATTACATATTAAAGCGGTTTACAGGTACTGACTCTGACAGTAGTAATATTCTCTAAAGAGTGTTACCTATTTTTCTCTCCTCCATTCTTTTCCCCTCACCTTTCCCCTCTAGAGAAACTGTACCGGGTTCAGTGTCCGAGCGGACCCAACATCTTCAGACCTGACCTCGACTTTGAGACTGCTGGAGAGAGAGAAGTGGAGGTAAAGGGGGACTTATGGACAGCAGATAATGGACAGAATGGTTCTGACACAGTCTAGCACTGTTGCTTACATCATTTTAATGCTTCTTTTTTTTCAGCACAAAAAGTGTTTCAGCTTAACAAAAAAAATATAAAGGGCAGTGGTAGCTCAGTGGTTAAGACATTGGTCTACTGATCAGAAGGTTGTGAGTTCAAACCCCAGCACTACCAAGCTGCCACTGCGGGCCCTTGAGCAAGGCCCTTAACCCTCAACTGCTCAGTTGTATAAATGACGTAAATGTAAGTCGCTCTGGATAAAGGCGTCTGCCAAATGCCATTAATGTATACGTAATATAATTTTGGGGGGAGATTTTTGCCCCATTTTCTCCCTAATTTAGCCAATTCCCGCCCACCAGCCAGCTCTCCCATATCATACAACCTAGGACTAACACGTAGCCAGCCAGCCACTTTTTTTATGAACTGGTGCTCTTGCTGCGTTACAGGGCAACTTAACACATTCGGAGGAAACCGCTGTCCGCCCTCTTCCGCATATATGAGTTCACAGATGCCCACGATTGTGTAGTACAGCTGTGATTGACAGGGGAGAGAGAATACACCCCACCCACCCAGACAGCATGGCCAATGTTTCTCCCTTGGCTCCCACCATATACTGTATATGGAAGTGCAGTAAACAAACTTCATTAACCTTTTGAACAATTGAAATTAACGACTTCTGTTTCTTTTCTTTGTCCGTATGTAGATGTATGTGCTGATTAAGAGCTGTTGGGATGAGGATCCGGAAAAGAGGCCGGATTTTAAGAAGATAGAGAACTCTTTGGGGAAGATCTTCAGGTTCGTTTTAGTCCAGCTGTAAGAAAGACGGACTTGCATGCTCGAGTCTGTTCCAACACGGTTTAACTGAGACAGAAGGACATTTTGATTCTGGTCATCTATGTTTGGGCATTCAGTGTATATGTGTGTGTGTGTGTGTGTGTGTGTGTGTGTGTGTGTGTGTGTGTGTGTGTGTGTGTGTGTGTGTGTGTTTTTAACAGTAACCTGCATGACCAGGCCAACGCCAGCTACATGGACAATCTGATCCGACGGCTGCAGATGTACTCACGCAACCTGGAGCATCTGGTGGAGGAGAGAACCGCACTGTACAAGGCAGAGAGAGACCGAGCTGACCAGCTCAACTTCATGCTGCTGCCTGGGTCGGATAAACACACACACACACACACACACACACGAATGACAATAACTATACAGTATCATAAACAATAGATCACAAATACTAAGTAAGGAATTAAACACAAAGGAAGTAGGAAAGTAATAAGCAACATTGTGGTGTATTGAGTTTTTTTCTTAGCTGAAATATTTTACTCCTCTTATACCAGGGCAGTTTGCCAATGACTCCAATTTATTTATTTATTTATTTATTTATTTATTTATTTGCGAATGGTGTGTTGTGCTTTGTATCCATTTATAGTTACATTCGATGTTGTGTAACATCCTCAAGACAAGCGAGTTCCTTATTACTTATATTACAGCGGCTATAAACCGTTCCCTCTCCAGCCTTGGTTTTTCTCTCTTGATGTTAATAATAGGCAAAAAAACACGTTTTTTTTAAATTCATTTTATTATCAGTCTTAGATTTTTTTGGTACGCAAGTTCCCATGAGTGAGCTGTTACTATAGAAACAATGGCATATTACAAGAAGTGCATTTATATAAACCTGTAATTTGAATTACAACTGTTAGAGAAAATTTATCAACGCCTTCAGCAAATTCAGCATTGCTGGGGGATAAATCGTAATAAATCATTAGGTATGAATGCTTTCTAAGGACAAAGGTCCTGGCTTGATGACGCACTCAGCATGTAACAAATGTAAGCACTCATAAATCTTTTTAGGAACATTACCATGAAGGAACAATGCAAACAATGGAAGTTTTATAGTTGTGTACTGGATATATATATATATATATATATATATATATATATATATATATATGTGTGTGTGTGTGTGTGTGTGTGTGTGTGTGTGTGTGTGTGTGTGTGTGTGTGTGTGTGTGTGTGTGTGTGTATATATAAACATATATATATACAGGCCTGTGGTGCGCTCTCTGAAGGAGACGGGTTGTGTGGAGCCGGAGTTGTTTGACGAGGTCACCATTTACTTCAGCGATATTGTGGGCTTCACCACCCTCTGCCACTACAGCACGCCCATGGAGGTGGTGGACATGCTCAACGACATGTACAAAAACTTCGACAGCATCCTCGACAGCCATGACGTCTATAAAGTACACACACACACACACACGTTATGTTGACAAGATACAGATATTTCCCCCTTTTTCATGATGTAAGGACATCAAAGAAATCAATGCAGGGTTTTGTACACTTTTTTCAATCTCTCTTCCTCCAGGTGGAGACTATAGGCGATGCGTATATGGTGGCGTCTGGTTTGCCCCGGCGGAATGGGAACAGGCATGCGGTGGACATCTGTCACATGGCTCTGGATATTTTAGAGTTCATGGGAACATTTCAGCTCCGTCACCTACCAGGAATACCGCTGTGGATCCGTATAGGCGTCCACTCAGGTACTTCACACCTTCAATGATCCTAAGTACAGCAAAAAATAGATAAATAAATGCAAAAGGTTCATGTAAATGACATACCACTATCCTCTGAAAATCCAGGTTCTTAATAGTCAAGTACAGAGGGTATAATATAAGATCACAGCATGCAGTTTAAGCCATTTGGTGTCACATTTTGTGCACTGCTGTGCCATAACATGTGTTATGATCACGATGTGTGTAGGACCCTGTGCAGCAGGTGTTGTGGGGAATAAAATGCCACGTTACTGCTTATTTGGAGACACAGTGAACACTGCTTCACGAATGGAGTCAACAGGGCTGCGTAAGACACGCAAACAGTCAAATACACACTTAAGAAAGGGTTTTCTCAAACCTCATTAAACTCAGATCAGCAACTTTGGTTGACGGTCAGCCTGACGTCTCCATGTTGTTTTGTCCACAAGCCAATCAAAACCGAAGTCCCACCCACCCAGATATACGTGTTTGAATATCCAGTTCACATTGTTTTTAATAAATGTCATTCAGTTTTATTCTGTTATTTGCTACATTTATTTCCCACACAGCTCTGAGGATCCATGTGAGCCAGTCCACGATTAACATCCTACAGAGGACAGACTGCCAGTTTGAGTATGAGACAAGAGGAGAGACCTTCCTCAAGGTGAGATGTAGTAGGATTACAAGTGGGTAAATTCTACAAACCGGACTCGCACTGAAGCATTTACTGTATGCAGAAATGTTTGTAAGGAAGTGTGTTTCTTTTAAGGGTAAAGGAAAGGAGAGGACGTACTGGCTGAAAGGTGTAACAGGACAGAAGTACAACCTGCCCACTCCACCAACAGCGTAAGGAAACCTCTCTAATCTAAAAAAAATTGAAAAGAAGTAATGCATGGGGTCAAATGCTGAAAAAAAAGTCGGTACTAGCTGCTAATTTATCGCATGTTTGTTATCGCAGTATCGAAAAAGTTTAATGCGTACCGTGTTTTTGTCCGTATCCGTAACACTTGTATGTGTGTGTTGAAACATACATATAGGGTGTTTTATTTACTGCACACACAAAAACAAGACATGCTACAAACAGAATCAAACTGGACCTGGGGTTCTATCTACAGCTAATATTCCACCAGCTTGAAAAACAACTGAAACAGTCACAGTGACAACAGTTAAAATGACTGTCATAATTGCAGTGTGCAGTCACTTCATTGTTATGGTTACCATAAAGAAAATGCTTGAATGAGCATTGTTCCTTTGTGAAATTGGCCAAATTATTAACCAGCTAATGACGATGATGAAGCCTTACATAGGTTTGAGTTTTTCTTTCTGATTGTGCCAGGAAATACTCTGAGTCCTCAATGTGTCAAAAAGAGTGACATCTTGTGGGGGAAAAAAATTATAGCAAAGATAAACTCAAGACCATAGATTACGCTGCTTCAGATAAACACTTCATTGATGTAGGCTTTCAGTCTGATGAGCGTCCCTAACCCTAACCCTAACCCTAACCCTTACAACACTACTTGTTGATTATCTTCTCATAATCTCATTTACATATTAACCAATACCGATATGTGTCATTATTATTGTCACTGTGTTACAGCTAGTGGTAACTAGTGGTACAGCTCAGCAATAAAACCAACCAGTCTGTGCCACATACTACACATGAAGTAAGGTGGGGCTTCGAACCTTCCGACATGCAAAATTAAACAGTTATGTGATTGGACAGAAAGTGAGGCCTCATTTATCATCGATCACGTGATTCTCTGAAAACGAGACAAGCTTCGATTCAGAGCCTCAATGGGATTTCGCCGACATACTAGAAACCCGCCTCGGTATCAAATGCAACCTCACTAGTATATGATCAACGATAATGACAAGAAGATGAAAAATCTGTATCTTAATTTTAGTTTCAATTTAACTTCAACCAATTCACAAAAAAATGTGACTAAATACAGTATCTCACAAAAGTGAGTACACCCCTCACATTTTTGTAAATATTTTATTATATCTTTTCATGGGACAACACTGAAGAAATGACACTTTGCTACAATGTAAAGTAGTGAGTGTACAGCTTGTATAACAGTGTAAATTTGCTGTCCCCTCAAAATAACTCAACACACAGCCATTAATGTCTAAACCGCTGGCAACAAAATTGAGTACACCCCTAAGTGAAAATGTCCAAATTGGGCCCAAAATGTCAATATTTTGTGTGGCCACCATTATTTTCCAGCACTGCCTTAACCCTGTTGGGCATGGAGTTCACCAGAGCTTCACAGGTTGCCACTGGAGTCCTCTTCCACTCCTCCATGACGACATCACAGAGCTGGTGGATGTTAGAGACCTTGCGCTCCTCGACCTTCCGTTTGAGGATGCCCCACAGATGCTCAATAGGGTTTAGGTCTGGAGACATGCTTGGCCAGTCCATCACCTTTACCCTCAGCTTCTTTAGCAAGGCAGTGGTTGTCTTGGAGGTGTGTTTGGGGTCGTTATCATGTTGGAATACTGCCCTGCGGTCCAGTTTCCGAAGGGAGGGGATCATGCTCTGCTTCAGTATGTCTCAGTACATGTTGGCATTCATGGTTCCCTCAATGAACTGTAGCTCCCCAGTGCCGGCAGCACTCATGCAGCCCCAGACCATGACACCACCATGCTTGACTGTAGGTAAGACACACTTGTCTTTGTACTCCTCACCTGGTTGCCGCCACACACGCTTGACACCATCTGAACCAAATAAGTTTATCTTGGTCTCATCAGACCACAGGACATGGTTCCAGTAATCCATGTCCTTAGTCTGCTTGTCTTCAGCAAACTGTTTGCGGGCTTTCTTGTGCAACATCTTTAAAAGAGACTTCATTCTGGGACGACAGCCATGCAGACCAATTTGATGCAGTGTGCGGCGTATGGTCTGAGCACTGACAGGCTGACCCCCCACCCCTTCAACCTCTGCAGCAATGCTGGCAGCCCTCATACTTCTATTCTGCAAAGCCAACCTCTGGATATGATGCTGAGCATGTACACTCAACTTCTTTGGTCGACCATGGCGAGGCCTGTTCTGAGTGGAACCTGTCCTGTTAAACCGTTGTATGGTCTTGGCCACCGTGCTGCAGCTCAGTTTCTTCTTATAGCCTAGGCCATCTTCATGTAGAGCGACAATTCTTTTTTTCAGATCCTCAGAGAGTTCTTTGCCATGAGGTGCCATGTTGAACTTCCAGTGACCAGTATGAGAGAGTGTGAGAGCGATAACACCAAACTTAACACACCTGCTCCCCATTCACACCTGAGACCTTGTAACACTAACGAGTCACATGACACTGGGGATGGAAAATGGATAATTGGGCCCAACTGGGACATTTTCACTTAGGGGTGTACTCACTTTTGTTGCTAGTGGTTTAGACATTAATGGCTGTGTGTTGAGTTATTTTGAGGGGACAGCAAATTTACAGTTATACAAGCTGTACACTCACTACTTTACATTGTAGTAAAGTGTCATTTCTTCAGTGTTGTCTCATGAAAAGATATAATAAAATATTTACAAAAATGTGAGGGGTGTACTCACTTTTGTGAGATACTATATACAGTATATGTAGGTTATTAATGCACTAAAAAAAATACCTTAGTGAATACATCCACCACATGTTATTAGCTGGTTCTGGTGCTTGGTACACACACTCACAAACGACTTGTGCGTTCTGTTTCTCAGAGAGAACTTCCAGCGCCTGCAGCAGGACCTGGCCGATCTGATTGTCTCCACGCTCGCTAAACGAGGGAACGAGATAAGAAAGACTCTCTCCACACGCCAACGCAGGAGCCAGAGACACGGCAGCGACGGCTTCCCCGAGTACCTGCACCTGACTGACCCCAGCACTTACCTGTAGCTCATACACACACACACACACACACACACACACTACTAATCCCAAAAATGGGATGGACAATTGAGTATTAGGATCACAGTCAAAACCCAGCGTTGCAATCTCCCTGCTCTAACACACAGTTTAGCTCATCGAATGTTTGAGAACGTTGTCCAACAAACTGCCAGTTTGTGTGAGAGACACGAGGACAGATCTTCCTGGAGGTGAGAATTAGAATATGAAGTTTTCCAGTTAAACATTCTTATATCTTAATTTGCATAACATTCGATTATTGTTTCAGTGATATAAGTAATTAATCACTGTAGTTTCCCCTCACTTTTGGCGCTTTAGCAGATGCTGCAGCTTACACAGAAAAGTGATCTGTATGTATTTTCATCTTTTGCTTTAAGGTACCCCTTAAACTTTAAAAAAAGAAATCAGGGTTATTTAACAAACAAACTATTAAAAAAAAAAAAAAACTGGCACGAGTTAAATGTGTACAATAATATTTTGGCTATTTATTGGAGCCTGAAAGTTTATTTTCCCATTGATATTATTTGCATAACTTTGAGTTGTGATTTCCACCATTGTAACAAAACCGCAGACCCTTCAATCACTGTACCCTCCAGTTTGAGAACCATGGATGTAATATCCTCTGCTTGTTTTATTAACACAAATTCATTAAAGCCAACTGATACATGGAATCAAATCACATATCAAGCTTCAATAATGATCATACTTGTAAACAAAAATACAACAGTGTCAAGCTGAAATCACCAATAGAAATCTCCATTATAAAGAGAGAGCTGTATGTAAAACGTTGTCCATACTCTGTATAATAATTATTATTTTTTTTTAATACATAAAGCATGTCATGGCTTCTGTATGTTCTCAGATACTCATGTTTAACAGACTGAAGGTTCTCCACACGTAGGCGCTATCGTGGCAGTACATGGTTCTCTCATCATGCCATAGGCATGAAGAATGTGCTTCTTAGTGAGGTTTGGAGTTTTGGTAGACTTTGTATCAAAGGTTGTGTGTGTGTGTGTGTGTGTGTGTGTGTGTGTGTGTCCTTGCTTTCTCTAAGCCCATTAAGCCTTTAAATACATTAACCAGAGCATTTTAATAAATGAACATGATAGAAATGGATACGCGTGTAGAGTTCTAGGGTCATTCGTGCACACAGGATTGAATATACATGAATAAACGAGGTGTTGCAGTCTATGTTTTCTTATGGCTGCTTACATATCTGCAAATGGATGCTTTTATAACGTTATATACGAGTTGTTTTAGAAACTGTGCAGTGCTGTAATCTTTGGTTGTCGTTCTGTAATAAGTAGGATGTGTAAGAATGACATTAAGCAGTTGAACTGAATGAGTCATTTAAAAGATTTAGATTTCTAAACCCGTCGCTTAGGAGATAGTAAAATGTTTTTTTTTTTTTTAGAGATTTAGAGATTTTTTAGTTCAACGATGTGTCACAGATTACTCTAGTAAAAAACAAAACAAAAAAAAACTATTCTACTGTTGATGTCTCTGTTTGCTTGGTTGTGTACAGTATCTGATTCTGTGTGATTGACAACATAGTGCCCCAAATGACCTGTATTGAGTATTTTTGTTCATTATGTACTATATAAATGTAATATATAAAACTTTGAGTATTTTTGATCTTCGTCCTGCTTAATATTTGCTAAACCACCGAGCCATGACGAGTCCTCCTCCAGGACATCTCGGACGTTTTCAGTAGCGTGTTCTTCACACACTGTGATGACATCCTCGAGGACAATGTATATTTTTCCCATGATGCCATCCCTAAAGAATATAACATGAATGACGTCTAGTCAAAGGATGTAGAAAGGCATGAGGTAACGTGTGAAAGTATTTTACTTGTAAAATGTGGTGAATCTGATTCTCCATTTAGAGTCACATGAACTGGGTGAAAAAAAAAAATGTCTGTATTTCACTAAATAAGTTCACATTTTTAGGGAAAAAATCCCAGTTAAACCTGTATTACTTTTATAAATAGGGGGGCACGGTGGCTTAGTGGTTAGCGCGCTTGCCTCACACCTTCAGGGTCGAGGACCCAATTCCCACAGCAGCCATGTGTGTGCAGAGTTTGCATGTTCTCCCCATGCTTTTGGGGGCTCCCTCCGGGTACTCCGGTTTCCTTCCAGTCCAAAGACATGCGTTGTGTCCGTAGTGTATGAATGGGTGTGTATTCACTACGGACACTTTTTTGGACATGCCAATCAACCTACAACATTTGTGCGATTGTGCCCTGAGATGGACCGGCACCCCCATCCAGGGTGTCCCCCACCTGTGCCCCATGCTCCCTGGGATAGGCTCCAGGTTCCCCTGTGACCCAGTAAGGATAAGCAGTACATTAAATGGATATATACTTTTGTAAATAATACACAACTATCACCAACAAAATCTATCATACAAAAATAATAATGATTAAAAAAAAAAAATTATATAATTCACATTTTCCAATCAGTCCACACACGCAATGTAAAATGTGAGTGAATACATTCCGCTGTCACTGTGATAACTGTGTTTAAGCATTCAAGATGGGTCATAAGCTCTTATTTCGTGCAGCTTGAAGAGAATTCTTGCAGAAGGAACAGGTCCAGTGATCACTGCACACACACACACACACACACACACACACACACATACACAGATTAATTAAAAGATTAAAGCTTTTATACCAATGCCATTCTAAACATCTAAACATCCCTATATTACTCTCTGTGTTATTCTCTCTCTCACCCGATAGTGTCGTCCCTTAAAGCTGGTTTGTGGCAGTGATGATGGAAGGCACGTGGACATTTCTCACAACACACCAGATCTCCATCGCAGTTGCACTTAAAGCACACATCATCATTGTTCTGATCCAGCTAGGGTTAAGAGCACACACACACACACATTTTTAAATAAATCATACAAATATTCACAATGGCTCGTATTAGTCATAGCTGCATAGAAACGAGTGCAGATTTCAGTGCATCTCGTATGAACAAATCTACACAAATAAAATCACTGTAAACTGTTCCAGTCAAAATGTCCTTAGCTGGAAAAAGTGCTTAACTAGTTAATTTCTATATGTGACTTTAAGAAAGTATAGCGTAAACCTGAACATCCCCCCCCCCCCATGGCCCAAATTCCCGTCCAGGGCTCCACAACTAGCTACAGGAAGATCTGACGTTAGATAGCCGCTATAGCCGGGGTTTTTCGAAGATGGCACAAAAATCTGTGTAGAAAATATTTTTCTTACACTTTATTTATACCACAGGCTTCATATAAGCAGACTAAGCTATCATATGTAAAGAACGTTATTAACTGTTCACTTTTTTAGTTTTTTTTCCCCAAACGGTTAAAGGGACACTGGAGCAGGAATGTAAAAATATCGTTTCTGTTCAGAACAAAGCAAAATGAAAAATAAATCGCTTCCAATGTCTGTTTTCTATAAAAAGAAATGAATTAAGCACTGAAAAGCAGGCTATCAAAATGATACAGCATCTACTGTGTTTTAAGATCGATATGAGATCATATATACCTTAAAAACCTTTTATAGCCTATATAGTAACCTTTCTTTCTCTTTTAAAGTTAATGAATAGTAAATGTCTCCTCACAGAAATTGTGAACATATCAACAATGACACACTTTTAAAACACATTTATGTGGAGCGTCCACCATACAAGTCCCCTTGTAAGTTGTTACCACAGGAACGCTAATGTATCAGATCAAGCGCATTGATATAAACCTGTGATTTGCAGCTGCACTACTGTCAGAGCTGCTGTTCCAGAAAATTAATCAACCCTAACGCCTTTGGTGAAAGTTACGGCTTTAGGTATTATAAAAAGGCTAACAGAAGGACATACCAGATGTAGACGATCTCCTTTGCAGATGGGACATTTACAGTTCACCATATGAGGCTCCAACTCCCTCCTCTGGAATGAACATCAAACACAACAATCATGAACATAATCATGAATTAACTGAAGACAGCTTTGATTCTCTCAGCTGTAACATGCAGGGTGTTGCTGTGCTCCTCAATGATCTCATGTAAAAGTTTTAGATTTGTTTATAAATCCATACCAGTAACTGACGATACTATACGTGGGCCCCGAAGAGGAAGTTAAAAAAAAAGTAGAGATCAACTTTAATTAAAAACAGGTGCCTTTTAAAAAAATAAAAATAAAAGACTTTATTGGCCACGCCTACTATGATTAATGGTGGTCATGTTTCTTGTGAGTTTTGCTACATTACAAGAGTATTTTATTTAAAACAGGCTTCTTTTAAAAGGCTGAACATATTTATTTATAGTTGACTCCTGACTTGCCCTTCGGGGTCACTATACACAGGCCAAATATCTGTGCTTTCTTATCATTTAGATGTGAATTATATGTTCAGATTTTTAATTGATTTAAGTCTTAAATTCTGGCGTTTGGGTGAATTCCAGATTGATCTTCACCATTATGAGCTCTCCAAGAGGGACACCGTGGCGTTTGATGTCCCGTCTCCAGTTTCTGTCGGTTTTGTCGGATTTGTACTTGTTGAGGAAGTCCTTGGGGGTGAGCCAGGCGTCCTCCGTCCTGATGCATTTTCCACATGTCTCTAAAACACAGGAGCTGACGGTTACACCTTAAAGCATGGACATGATCAAAAAAAATCACTTTATACCACAGCGCTGTGGATTTCTCAAACCTGATTGGTCAGAAGGTGTTGATTGATTTTCTATAACGTAGGTTTTTTTTTTTTTGTCTCATTAACTCGGCGAGAGAACGACTGTTTAGCTGCTATAATGTAAGCGAGAACAGGAACTAAGACATTCCACAACCATTAAAAGTGTCTAGAAACGGATAAAAAGTACTACGTGAGTTATTTAATAAATAAGAATTGTACTCATTATCAAATTTCTGTAATAAGAGGAATAAAACACTTCAGGATGTGCGGTTATTGGAAAATAATCAATTAAATTAATCTGCTTCGTCACACCACCCAGTCACTGATTATTTTTCTGTAACAGCATGACACATAATGAGTGTTTTATTCCTTGAGTAGACCATAGTGATGTCTTATTATATTATTGTATTATATGATTATGTACTGTATTACATCTGTATTCAATTATGTGTAGTACCGGAAAGGCACTACATATTAAAATGGGTGTTTTAATGTGTGTGTGTGTCTGTCTGTCAGTCTGTCTGTCTGTCTGTCTGTCAGTCTGTCAGTCTGTCTGTCTGTCTGTCTGTCAGTCTGTCAGTCTGTCTGTCTGTCTGTCTGTCTGTCTGTCTGTCTGTCTGTCTGTCACTCACACACACACCTGTAGCAAAGCGGTTCACATGCAGAACCCCTTTTCCTGTAGAACAGGTGACGTTAAAAGAGTTGCCCCTGAACACGCTCTCAGTGACCCGAACATCATCATCGTCATTGTCATCATCGTCATCATCGTTGCTGTCGGACTCTGAGTTTGAGTCTGAGGCGCTGACAGACTTGGACGTGCGACTGTCTACAAGCACATAAAGACGTGTGTGTGTGATTAGTCCTTACGTACATGCATTAATGATACAGAAGGTTTTATGACAGGACACAAACGTAAACGTAAAATTCACGGCCAAATTCTAAAACTAATTTGATCTTCTACCATTGCGTTATTAAAAAGAGTTAACTTCAGAAATGATCTACAAACAATCTTTCAGTTTTAATTTTTCACTATTGGTTAAATGTCTGTGTGTGAGACAATGAAGTGAAGCAAATAACAGACACTAACTTTTGCTATGTCTGGTACTTCTGCACCGAATCAGCTGCTTCCTGCACTCTGGCTAAAAGAACACACACACACACACACACACACACACACACACACACACAAAAAACAAAACACCTCACATAAATTTAACTCAAATTATGAAAATGTATGATAAATGATGACACAGCAACGACTGTGCCGTATCTCCAGGCCCAGAAAACTTAACCGTTATGTTCAAATGATCTGTTTTGTGCATTTTGCAAAAAATAAAAAATAAAAAGAGGAACAGAGTGAGAATTATTATGTAACACAATAAAAATCTGCAGTACCTCTTCATCCTGTGAACGCTTCGTTTTAAACGATGGAGAGGAAAGAAAGCCGCCCTACGAACAACACATTAAAGAGAACAATTAGAGCAACTTTAAGACAAATAATATAGATAAGTCGTGCTCTATATACTGTGGATATATATTGTTCTGAGAGTTTTTATGTGAGGAGTTGAGGTTGTGTGTTGTAGACGTGTGAGCGGGTTTGAGTGCGAGACGTTACATGCTGTGGCTGCTCACCTGTATAAACGTTTGCAGTGGAATCTGATGGTGAAGGATACTAATCTTCCACTTTTTGTTTTTCTCCTTTCCTCCAAACTTCTCAAACTCATTAGGTGTGAACCACTGACCGCCAGACAAGATGCACTGCTCTCCTACAGAGAGAAGCACAGAAAGACAGACAGACAGAGAGAGAGAGACGTTTGTAGGTTAAACGTTGTACACTACATTTACAAAAATGTACAATATATCCCCATATCATGAATTCAATACAAAAACAAGTCATGCTGAAGAAAACAGTGTCCACAAATAAAACTTTGCATAATGAGTAATGAGTAAGAGTTGTGTAAATAAAACAACAGAAATACATAACTGTTACTGTTACTGTGAATATTTTCCAATAACAGCTTGTCCCGATGCGTTTTATTCCTTTTATACCTCAGCAACTTGCCAATGATGATATTTTCGGTTTACTAAAGAATGACACACTGAACATTTTTTTTAATCAGTTCAACTGTCCTGAAGTTACAGCTTTATCTCAGACCATTACAAACTGCTGACACTGGAGACTCCTTCCATAAAATGTTCCGTTACCATCTCCATACTGAAAACTTGACCATATCCACTATCACACATGCTTGTAATCCGTTTATGTGGAGCTTCCGCCATATAAGTACATGATTTTAATTACAGATGATGTAACAGTATGTCCCCGTTCACCTCCCTTTTTTCAAGTGCCTTTCTTCTTCTTGAATGTGAAGTCACTTTGGTTTCGGGCTAGTGTGGGTTTAAGTTAAGAAGAGGGTTAAAGACTTCGAACCCTCAACTGCTGCACTCTTTCCTTGAAACAGATTCTCACTCTGAATAAATTTGTTTACCCACTAAATAAATATAAATAATTAACTGTAGTAAAACTTACTTTTGCTAAACTTATCTTTGTGTAGGATGCCTTCTTTATTTCCACATGTGACAGGAAACTTGGGTTCCATTTTGAGGCGCTCTCCCAGTTGCTGATGGACTGAGGGACCTGTATAAAAAAAATACAATTTAAAACAACAACAACAACAAGAACGCAGCAGGAATGCACAATAAAGCCAAGAGAACACACGGGTGCCTGGGTCAGCTTTTAAAGCTCTAATTAATTAGAGATTTAATCTCCCAAAGCTTTGTGTTATCCTACAGATTATATGTAATGCCGTAATTTGGAATAGCAAGAAATGCTAAAACCTGTGTCTAAGTAGGCAAACTGTTTCCGACTTCTAAGGTTTAGAAAAGACTAAAAACAGATACAATAAACTTGAAAAATGTGTTCCTAATGAAATATTTCTAATAATGTTTCTAAAGAACAGTACACTGATATTGTTTTGCCTTCCAGAGAGCTGATATAATATGTATAGAGGACGATAAAGAATAAACAAATAATAACAAATAAACAGATTTCAATAAAGGTCTCTACTTTCAGTCCTCACTAACAATACAGGAATTTGCCCGTCGTACTTTTCAGGACCTCATACTTCATGCTGAGACAAAGCTCAGGTGACTCCCATAAACAGTGTGACTCTTTCTGCTGGAGAAGACACCATGGCGCATGGAGACATAAAGGGAACTGCGTCCTCAGTCTTTGAAGTAGCGACATTTTGGCGTTAAACAGCTTCGAGCTGGTGAAACACTCTTCCAAGAAGTGTCTTGGCACATAATCGCCAACTCATGCGAATTACGTACAATCAATGAACTACAGATATATTTTTTCCCGACGAAGTGATGGATGTAAAATAGGGTCAGTGGTAGCTCAGTGGTTAAGACTTCGGATTACTGGTCAGAAAGTTGTGAGCTCAAATCCCAGCCCCCGAGCAAGGTCCTTAACCGCTCGGCTGTATAAATGAGATAAATGCAAGTGTAAAATGAAACACTGTGCAGGAAGACACACCCCAAAACCCACAGATGAATCATGTTTGCTGCTAAAGAGTTGTGATTGTAGAGCAGGAGACAACCCTGGGGGCAGGGCATATACAATCAAAAGATTGGTTCAGAATGAGTCATTAAATTTTATATATATATATATATATATATATATATATATATATATATATATATATAATTTCCCCAGAAATGACACACTATAAAATTAATGTGTTCCCAAAACTAAAAAAAAAAAAATTTTTTAAAGATATACTATCATATTGCTGTCCATGGCACTAAGCGACAGATACAAAAGGCTCTAAAAAGCCTATACTGATTCTAGGTACCCGGGCCATGTGGGCGTGGCTAAAATTATTTCCCTGCAGAGGCTAAACTCTTTTTGCTGTAGTCCGACAAAACTGCCTACTCTTTTCAAAACATCTTTTTCCAAAGGAGTCCAGAAATGTATATAATTTAAACAGCGCGTTAATGTTTCAGGTTTATTTTTAATTATTTACCCATAATAACTTTTATTTGTCGCTTACGTGTCTTCCCATTCAAATCCGCCATCTTGGGGGGGGGGGGGGGATTCAAAATGGCTACCCATTCACTTCGTTTGCGCCCTAGATAGGGTATAACGTAACGGAGCTGAAGGCACTACCTAGTGCCCTAAGGAGTAGTGTAGAAAGACATTAGAGATTCAGCCTCAGAAAGATACGACGCCGCTTGTGTTGTGTTTGTTTTCAGCGTCGTCTCAGAGTGGGGTTTGTAGTTTGTAGTTTGACTGAAGAATAAAGTTATAAGTGTAATAAGTGAACGTGTGCTCTTTATTTTCACCGCATATTAAGGTTTTATCGTAATGTCAACGCCTCGCGCATTTCAGCAACTTTTGAAAGTTTTCAAATTTGTTTACTTGGATTTCATTACTCGCGTCTTATCAAGTTCCCACAGGAGAAGCTCCAGAGAAGCTCCTCATACATTTACAGGTAAAGCTATGCGATGGGGGAAGTGACAAGAAAAGACCAAAGTACAAACAAAACCCCCCCATATCTCTCGTATTAGAAACAGTTCTCGTGCTGACTTACTTCTCCCAAGTCTCTTCCGATGTGAGACCGACATGCCGATGCTCCTGCGCTTGCTCTTCCCAGAGCTCTGTCTCATCTTCCTTTTCCTCCCTCGATTTCTGAGCTT
This sequence comes from Cranoglanis bouderius, assembly GCA_023630585.1. Classification (NCBI taxonomy): domain Eukaryota; kingdom Metazoa; phylum Chordata; class Actinopteri; order Siluriformes; family Cranoglanididae; genus Cranoglanis; species Cranoglanis bouderius. The sequence goes on from CM042544.1 coordinate 3,094,925, forward strand.
TAAAGGCTCTTCCTCGCTCCAAGACTCTGGCTCCACATCCGTGTCTGACTCCTTACTCATCTTCAGCAGCTGTCTGAACAGGAACATCAGACTGGGATCAGTACTTTTAAAAAGTTAAATGTTTCACCACTGACTTGCTACAAAGCACTGGCGACTCCTTCCATAAACGTGACCATATCAACGATCACACAGTAAGCCCCTCTCCCTCTCCCTCTGTTAGCAATGTAGAATTTTCTAATCTGAAAGTTTTAATTTAATTTTCTGTAACGGCACCTCTGATAATAAACACCAGCCGAAATTTACATCACGGGTTTATGTTAAAGGGGTCATATCACTTAAAAAAAAAAAAGTTTTTAAACGTTAATTATTTTGTTTATTGGGTGTAATAAAATAGGTTAACATGCTTAAATCTTAAGCAGGTTTGAAAAGCACGACTTGAGCAGAACGTTTCACAGCAGTGAGTTTTTATTTTGTAAATCTCTTACCTTTCAGAAACGGTGTAAATCCCGACGCGGTTCGATTGATATAAACCGTTTAAAGCTACAATCACAGCTGCAGCTACAACCGTCGTCTTTGTCAGTCAGAAACACGCAAACACTTAGAATACTGAGGCGACTTAGCAAGCTTCAGCTAGCACGTTAGCAGAGGTCTACAACTCAGTCACAACAACAAAAACTCCACGTTTGAACAGTCAGTAGTAGATACTCAATAAAGTAACCGAACATACTTACAGGTTCTTATTCAGATGCACAAGGTTGTCCGAGCAAAGTGGGAATCGCCCCATTTTTCAGGAGTAGCTTTTGTGTATAGCCTGCCTTGCTTCAGGAAGCTGTCCTCGGTACAATGAGCCGTGCACAAGCCGATGTTCGGGTCGTACTGCTCAGGAACAGCGTTATAAATAAACAGTAACCACTGATTTCGTCCGTCTTCAGGAGGCTAAGCAAAGAGGTCTTGCTTTCTCACAACCCACAGTGTCTTCACGACATGGCGCCTGAACTCACCGAAGCCTCGCCTTATTTCTTGGGCGGGATTATGCTGATGGTGCACTTTGTGATGTAGAGACATTACAGGAGTAAATCTGGACTTTAAAACGACACGTTTCGGGCAGGTCTGGAGCAGTGCTCTCTCTTAGATAAAATAAATCCGTTTGGGGGAGACTGTGAGCTTTTGGGACTTTGCAGATCTTATACATGCACAAACAGTAACTTATACATTACACACCCAAACAAAAGGAAAACATTACAAAGAAAAATCATGATATGACCCCTTTAGTCAGTCCCTCCAGGATTTAGCGATTTTGCAATAGCAGAAATGAATGCGAAATCAAGGAAACTCCACAATATTTACCACAGATTTTCTGCAGATTTGGGCCAAGACGCGTCGTGTGACGCCATCACAACACGCATTCAGTCAAAGCCCTCTTTTGTTTCACGTTCGCTGAACGTGAGTACAGCTAAAACGTCTCATTCACCAAGAAACATCACTGTGAAAGACCATGCAAAACAATTTCATGCAAGCTCGATTTCGCCAACTCAAGTAGTTTTCTGCAAAAAAAAGCACAAAAAACTCAGAGTTGCATCGCAAATTTTGAATAAAGCTGCAGCAAAATCAAGCTTTTTTTGGTTGCAACTGTAAGGCTGGTGCTAAGATATCTGAACCTGGAGAGAACTGCTCTCTGAGGACAAAGGACTCTTACAAAAATTAACATTTGTAAGCTGTCCCACAGAGTGACTCTTGGAAGAAGACGCGAGACTTCATCCAAGATAGCACACCACACTGAGTGGAGATGATCACACCTCACTATTGTTCTTCTAGATTGGACCCTTTGTTCTCTCTCCCCACACCCTTCTCTCTCTTTGTGTTCAGATCACCTTGTACTCACCCAAGGTCTGTATGCATAAGGCGTGACATAAGACATTAGCATGTGAACAAGGAGTCGAGTATACATGTCTGGAAAAATGGTCTCATTCCCTCAGCAGCAGTTCAAAATCACTATTAAGATATAGAGATGTAGAAAAATACCACATGCCGTTAAAAAGTATACCATCCTCAGGTCCCTCACATGAATCACCTCAGACATCCAAGCAAATGCCAAATGACCCCCTGAATTGTGGGCCCAAATTCCAATTATAAATCACAAACACCATTTGGTGGACCTACAGAGTATCTGGGTATTCAGGGAGAGCTGGCCAAAGATTTAGGGAACCTGTAGACAGATCTCCCACACAATTCCTGTGTGTAGTTTCATTGCCAGGTAAACATCTCTAATTCTCTTGTTTGTATTTTTTTGATTATTTTTATATTATTGACCACTGCTCGTTATCTTTTGAATTGGATAAAGAATTATTATTGAAATTACCTGGTTAATCAATTGTTACGTTTGAATTTATTCTGATCTACTCTGAACATGAAGTCCATGTTACCGCAAAACTGCGGCCAGGTTAGTACAGGCTAAAATTCAGGTTTAGGTGGAGCATTGGGGCACGCCAACTGAGATTTTAGAGTCCAGGCTAACGACTTGGCTTTAGTTAAGTGTACTTAGACTGTAAAGGCTAAAAGGAATTTCCGTTTAGAACAACATAGCGTTGATTGACTGATCTAAATAGGGTGAGCCTTAACCTCCGATTATTGTAATATTATTCTAGTTAAGTGCACATGGGAAAACATGGCATGATTATACAAAGCTACTATTCTAGAGAAGTAAAATTGGTCGATTTGTTCTGACAGTAGTGATCATGACCTCTGACTAGAGATAATGTTATTCTAATTAAGTGTGTACAGATGTATGGGGACTAAAGAAAGTACTTTTTAGAAAAAGGGCAGGCATGGGCGGCCATCTAAATAGTATTGGTCAATTACCTCTGTCTAATGACCAAGACTGGCGAGTTTGTGACCGTGAGGTCCGCGTACACGGCCGGCGCGAGACTCTGAGCGACATGGAATCCGAATGAACGAGCACAATATAAGTAAAGGGTTAAATAGGATAATTAAATGTCGAGATAAATTTAATGATAGAGATTGGAATTTTAATATCTCTTAGAATCATTCATAATTGGACTCAGATAAAGTTAAAAGAGGATCGTATTTAAAGTTGACAAATTCATTAATAAATAAAAAATTGTAATCGTCGGGAAATTGCTGAGGAATAAAACACTGTGATTTTTTTTTTAGGAAAATAATCAACCTTAGGGTGGTAAGAGTAACTCCACTTTGTGTTGGGCCGCATCGCCCCACCCTGTCACTTATTTTCCTCTTATTATTATTGTCATGTTATTTTCCTATAACAGCACACCCTCAAGTATTTTATTCCTTACTTAAATTTTAAAAAAAGTTTTCTAATACTTTTGTTATTAATCTGTTAGTCGACATCAATGAGATTTTGCTATATTAACATATTAGGAAAGTGCATTAATATAAACCTAAATTAATCAACAACTTCTGACCAATCAGATTCCATAATTCAACAGCACTGTGGTACAGTATAAGCAGCATTATAGCACAGTTCTGATTACATTTGTGGATACTTGTGGCAAAAATGTTGAGTTTCTTATGTGGCTTTGTTCATAAGACCGGTTAATGTAATACAGTGGCAGTACGGTAGGTAGTCTGTTGTGCATGTAGCCTGACTAACACACGTTATAAAGTCCTGAACCCTTGATCTAGATACACTCCATAATCTGTAACTGGTTAATTATTTTTTAAGAGTTGTAGCAGTACAAATATAATCACCTGTAATGTGCGACTCGAGCGATAACATACAGGCAGCTCTAAAAAATGGATTAATATATAACGGGTGTAGATCAAGATGGATCAAATATAAGCACAGGACAATCCATTCGATCTATTATTTCACAACAACATTGCAGAGGTTGCTTAATTGTTTAAGCATTACCCTTTAAAAAAAATCAACCCACAAGCCCTCTGAACGGTGTCGAATAAAACTATTAAGTCTGTACTGGTATGTTTCCGAGATCATCGTGCAGAGACGTTAAGATCAGGAAGAAAACACACTTTCAGGTTGAGTGAAGTTTTTTTTTTTTTTTTTTTTTGCACAGCTGCGGTGATATCACAGTGCAGGAAACCACATTTTAAACTCATTGGCTGGCATGACTTCCTGATTTGTTTTGAAACCATAATTCATTTCAGGTACCGAGTGTATTAAGAAGACTAGAATAAATACACAAGTGATGCATGAATTTAAGACATCCACTTCGAAAGGAAATACGTGTCGTAAAGAATATCCTGCACATCTCCTAGAAATAGTCCTGTTTAAAATGTCCTGTTTAAAATGTCCTTTTTAAAATGTCCTGCTTAAAATGTCCTGTTTAAAATGTCCTGCTTAAAATGTCCTGTTTAAAATGTCCTTTTTAAAATGTCCTGTTTAAAATGTCCTGCTTAAAATGTCCTGTTTAAAATGCTGGCAAATTCTTAATTTTTTTTTTTTATCATTCTGATCAAAATATAAGCTTTTGTATTCATCAGCTGTTTATAAAATCCATCTCTTATTACAGATGTTTATCATTTAAAGATATGATAAATATAATATCTGCTCTAACAGATGAGTCGTGTGTGTGTGACCCAGCTTTCCCAAATCGGAGTAATATTTCAGTATCAATGTAAAATTGGATTTTTCTCATTTTTAAAAAAAAAAAAAGTATATTCTAAGCTAACATTTTTTAAACAGGGCCGTTTAGGATGCTTAATTAATAAAAGGATAAAGAATATCCAATATTTTTCTGGAGATGATTTCAAGCCAGACTCTTCTTTTTTAAAAATTATTATTATTATTATTTTAACTTTTACACTTTTTTTGCAGAAATATCGTTATATTTTCTCCTTCTTCTGAAGCTACTCCAGACACCAAATGATCGTTTGATACTTACAGTCAGTGTGTATCACAGCTGCAGGGTGATTACTGCCAGACTCCACCACCTGAAATAATGTCCGCAACAATCTAGCTGGCGCAACCGCACACGTTCACAGACGGATGTCGCTGGTTAGAAATGTTTATCAGAGAAGATATCCTGCGAGCATCTGATGATTGCGAGTCAGAAATGAAACCAAAAGAGGCTACACTTCCTAACGGTCTGCGTTGACGTTTGAATATTGGGCGGTTTCCAGAGACATGCGGTAAAATAAAGACAAGTTGGATATGTTGGGAAAAAATGAGAGAGAGAAAAATAAAACAAACATGTAAGGAACATTCATAGTTGTGTATCTGATAGATAAGCACAGACTCTTCATTTACACACTTACTGATTAAAACAAACAAAAAAAAAAAACTGTTTAAACACAAAGTCCAGCAGTTATCACATCTTTCTTTTCCCCTTTCCACCCCTCTTCTCAATCCTGTGGGAAACACCATGTCATGCTGGTTTATCCTGAAACTCTGGAGTCTTTTGTGTCACTTGTAGTTTGTCACTCGTGGGCATGTGATGACTACTGTAGCTGAATATTATCATCATTTATGCTTTGTCTTACTTGAATTCGTGTTGAGATCACGCCAGGATATGGTGGTTGAGACCAATGACCTTATTTTCCTAATCTAAGGAATGAAGTGCCACACACCTCACACACCTATCTATCTTCATAGGATTAAAACAGCACTAGGATTTAAATCCAACCCAGGAGCAGGGATATCTTTAAGACAAGAGTAGTTATATCATACACTTTATGTCAAAAAAATGATCTATGACCCCCCTGTCATATGACTTATGACCCTCATGTCAGTCTGATTGACAGTTCGGCCCAACCTGTAATTTACGACTCCACCAGTCTTCTGTCTGTGTGTATGTATGCGCATGCGTGCATGTGTGCGTGTGTACATATGCGCGTGTGTGTGTGTGTTAATGGTTTCTACACCCCCGCTACGTGCGTGTTGAAAAGCTATTGATTAAATAAATAGCTGTGGATAAAACATAGAAGAGGCTCCGTAACACCCACACGGCGTCTGGTCCACGAGTTTCCCAAACCCTTAGAAGGACGATGTGTATTTCACCAAGAATACGTGTTGAAATGAGTGGTGTCGGCTTTTGTGTCAGTGGGGGAAAACAGGGGTGTTATCAAAAACCGAAGACCATCCCTTAAACCCACCCCCACCAACGTTTCTATAAGGTACATAAATCACAAAAAGCTCATGTCACTGTCATGAAATGTGTATAAATTATGACTCTAGTGTCAGTCGCGAACGTGTGTGAACTATGACCCCCTTGAACTGACAGTTTGGCAAACGCTGTAATTTATGACTTTTTCCCTGTATCCTGTGTGTGCGTGTGTGCGTGTGTGTGCGCGTGTGTGTGCGCGCGTGTGTGTGTGTGTGTGCGCGCGTGTGTGTGTGTGTGTGTGTGTGTGTGTGTGTGCGTGTGTGTGTGTGTGTGTGTGTTTCACGACGCATTATATGATAATGAGATGAGTTTTACACCCCTGCTATGTGTGTTGTGGCCTGAGAAAACCGATGTTTTTATGAAAACGTGGCCTGATCAAAGTTTTTGTTAATTTGATTGTAAGAGTGTTTCAATAAATGAACAGACTGATGTTTGTGAAATTACTGAAACATTTGTTGATTACGTTTGTTGAGAAAAACTCTTGTTCTCTTTTTCTGAACTGAAATCCCTAAACATTTAAAAACCATCTGAGTTATTCTTTTGTGGAATCGAATCTGAATATCCTGTGTCATTCTTAACTAACTTTAGCCGATAATACTTTATTATACACACATCACATTCAATAATACAGATAACAACATGATCAAAATACGAGAACATACAAAAAAAAAAAAAGATCAAAATTTTTTAAACTGAGCCGCTGACTCCGGTCATGAGGGGTGAATTGAATACATGGTCATCTGGGTAAAATGAATGTGTTGATGGTGAACTCGAGGGCGTTTTCTGTTTTTATTCTTCTTAGACGAGCGTCAGATAGCATGTGGTAATGGGCCCGAGCTCGGCAGCCCCGCGGTGCCTGCGGCTCAGACACGGCATCGGCATGTATTATCCGGGGGCCGAGTGTGGCCCACGGCTCGCTCTGACACGTGTGTTTTTGTTACGGCGGTAAAGTACTGGGGCCGATTCTTGTTCACCATAACTAGCCCGGATCTGGCTTTAGAGTCTGGGCCACACGCACGCATGCGCATACATACACACAGACAGAAGACTGGTGGGGTCGTAAATTACAGGTTGGGCTGAACTGTCAATCAGGCTGACATGAGGGTCATAAATCATATGACAGGGGGGTCATAAATCATTTTTTTGACATAAAGTGTATGATATAACTACTGACAAGCACTGTGCCTCACTGATTTGAGAAACATTTCATTTTATTCAGCTGATCCAAGACCAGGCATAACAGTAAAATCAACAGGGCAGATTTAATTAACATTCTGTATTCAATAAACAGTCCATACAGGATTTCAGAGTTTTTCATGATTGTTGCATCCAATAAAAAAGCTTGATTTTGCTGTGACTTATTTCAAAATTTGTGATGCATTTTGTGGAGTTTTTTGTGCTTTTTTTTTTTTTTTTTGCGGAAAACTACTTAAATTTGGCGAAACCGCAATCGCACAAAATTGTTTTGCACAGTCTTTCACAGTGATGTTTGTTGATAAATGAGACCTTTCAGCTGTACTCATGTTCGACGCACAATCTTTGGCTGAACGTTGTGATGATGCCCAAATCTGTGGTAATTTTGAAATTTCAAAATCGCGAAATCCTGGAGGGACCGAATAAACAACCATCGGTACAGTTAATGCAACACTGATTGTACACATTTTATAAAGATTAACATGAAATGGGACTGTTAAAACTTTTTAAAGAAACTCTTCTGGATCATATTTTGCTAACTTACATGATAACATGATTAACGAGACGACAGACTAAGAACAAAAGACAAAAAAAGGCGGGGTGGGGTGGGGTGGGGGGTTAGGTTTTGAATGGGGTTTCAGTCAAACATGTGACACACTGGTAAACCAACTGGCTCAAACATCAATTATGTTAGCTGGGGTTTCTACTGAGCTGGAATCAACATGCTGCAGCCTAAGGCATTGAGATGAAACGTAATCTCTGCGTCACACTGATTCTTAAACTCATGAGTCATTCAGTAACCGTGAAACTAATAGAAAAACAATCTATCTGAATGTAGAGTGAAGAAAGTTTAGTGTGGACACACAGACGTTAACGGTCCTGTTCTGCCCAACTGATCAGGCTGGCTTTGAATTTTATATCAGTACAATCGCTACAACAAATACTGATGCAAACAGACTCCCTAAAGCACTTTACATTCTCGGTGATCATATTGATGTCATGTATGACGTCACCTCTTTGGTTCAGACATTTTTAACACTTTTATTTCACCTTGTTACTCTGCGTTCGCACTAGCAAGCGACCATTCATTTTCGATGTGCGTGTTCGACACAGAGCCGCGATTTCAGCGACAGCGACAAATACGAACAGTTGGCTTGAAATTTTCTTGAGACCAATCCTATGGCACTTGTGATCTACTCACAACTTTTAGTTCCTACATGCAATCAGATCCAATTTACTGTTTGATGCATAAAAATGGGAGAAAAGCTTATAACTGAGGTCTCACCTTATAGATTATATATGATCTCTCATTAAATGTATATAGAGACATTACAAAGAAAAATAAAGCTTGGAAGGAAGGATCAGAGATCGTTGGTGCCTCTGGTGAGTGTAGGTACAGTAGCTAGTACAGTTAGCTTGCTCTGCTAATCTGTCAAAGAATCCAAGCATGTAAGATGTAAATCAATCTTAAATACATTTTAAATAAAAGCGGTGTGTATAAATTGTATAGTAAGCAGTAGGCTATACATATTGTCTACTGCTGAAAAAAAAAGCGCATGCCCAGAAGCGACAGCACTAACGATTCACGCCAACGAGAGACAAACTACAATCGACAGTCGCTAGTGTGAACATAGGGTTACTCTTTTTTTTTGTTATGTGATTTTAACCCAAGAAAGTTTCATGTCAGAAAAATTATTTATGATTAGATGAAGTGCAACTTGGACTATACAGGGTCCCCATTGTATTGTAATTTAATCAAAAACTAATAATAATCTGTTTGTTCCACTTTTCAGCTGGACACAAGTTCACCTGCACTGACTGTATCTGAGCGAGTTATTTCTAAATAAAACACATATCAAAAATATAAAAATTGCTTTAAAAACAAGCCAAAAACTTATTTCTTACCAATTTTTTCTTAATTTAAAAAAAAAAAAAATATTCCATGTAAGAAAAGTGCATCTTCTAGGTACACTTTCCATTTTAACACAACCAAAACAATCAAAAACTCACACAACACATTAAACTTAGTGTAATACACTGCCTTCTAGTTGGTTAGATCTGGTCAACTGTTATGTATCTAAAATGGAGCTAATTCACTAATAAGCATTGCACTTCACCAGAGCTAATCTATTTGAGTTAAATGGCATTCTTGACATTCAATTTTGATTCTTCATATTTGTTAAATTATGTGCAAAACTGCCGATATTAAAGTGTCAGATCACAATAATTGTCTTTTAATGACAATTACGATGATATATCCAAACTTCTGTCCACTTTTAAACTCTTATTGACTTCTCATGCAGTAAACATGATTTTCCTCTCTGAAAATGTCCTGACCTGCACAATGCTCCTTAAAATCCTTACTCCAAAATCCTGAAATACTCTGAAATACAGGAGAATATTGAAATACAGGAGACAGCTGTCCTACCCAAAGGTGGGTGTTTAACATAACACTCATACAGTTCAACTGATTATATACACGTCAAATTACGTTGCTTTATGCAGTAACTGTGCTATAATGTTATCTCTCATACTGAATATATTAATAAATGAAAAAAGAAACTTTTCTTGTAAAAGAAGCAAGAACTCATTGGGCACGAAAATCCAGGCACTATAAATGTGTAAGTTTGAGATGTCACCCTACACTTAACGCCCGCCTTCTTCCCAAATCTGCAAACTGGAATCTGATTGGCTCTTAATCTTTGGGTTTCCATTGTAAAACAAACGATCAGGTTTGTGAAACAGGAGAATCTCTACTGGATCTTAAAGACGATGTGGAACTTCTGCTCAAAGATCTCACTCAGTCTGGCTCCCATAATGCCCAAGTCATTATCCTGCACACACACACACACACACACACACACACACACACATACACACACAGAAAAAGAGAAAGACATTAAGTTTTATCTTGATAGAAATAATCAAACACTTTTAGACCACAAGACCATAACAACAAAACACTTTCACATTCGTAGTCGTAGGTGAATTTGTCTCTTTATAGCAGCCATATTCTGTATTAATTAATTATGTAAATCAAGTAATAAAGTAAGAAATGAAGTAAGAAAAGGGTATACGTTACTAAGATGACACAACACTGTAATTACACTAAGGAATGACAGGCTGTAACTTGTCTACACTTGAGTAATTTAACTTAAAAAAAAAAAAAAAAAAAAAAAAAAAAAACTATTTTAGTTTTCATGACCTTCATTTAACCTGAAAAATCCCCAACTCCAATTGCAGAAATGCAGGCCCAAACTTGCAAGGAACCTCCACCATGCTTCACTGTTGCCTGCAGACCCTCATTCGTGTACGGCTCTCCAGCCCTTCAGCAAACAAACTGTCTTCTGCTACAGCCAAATATGTCAAATTTTGTCTCATCAGTCCAGAGCACCTGCTGCCATTTTTCTGCACCCCAGTTCCTGTGTTTTCATGCATAGTTGAGTCACTTGGCCTTGTTTCCACTTTGGAGGTATGGCTTTTTGGCCGCAAGTCTTCCCAGGCCACTTCTGACCAGATTTCTCTGGACAGTAGATGGGTGTACCAGGGTCCCAGTGGTTTCTGCCAGGTCTGTGCTGATGGCACTGCTGGACATCTTCTGATTGCGAAGAGAAGTAAGTCTGATGAGTCTTTCATCTGCTGCAGTAAGCTTCCTTGGCCGACCACTGCGTCTATGCTTCTCAACGTTGCCCGTTTCTTTGTGCTTCTTCAGGAGAGCTTGGGGAGCACATCTGGAAACCCCTGTCTGCCTTGAAATTTCTGCCTGAGAGAGACCTTGCTGATGCGGTATGACTACCTTCTGTCTTGTTGCTGTGCTCAGTCTTGCCATGGTGTATGACTTTTGACAGTAAACTGTCTTCAGCAGCCTCACCTTGTTAGCCGAGTTTGGCTCTTCCCAGTTTTATTCCTCGTACACAGCTGTTTCTCTTTCAGTTAATGATTGTGTTTCAACCTACATATTGAATTGATGATCATTAGCACCTGTTTGGTATAATTGTTTAATCATACACCTGACTATATGCCTACAAAATCCCTGACTGTGTGCAAGTGTACCTAGAAGAATTGATGCTGTTTTGGGGGCGGTCACACCAAATATTGATTCGATTTAGATTTTTCTTCTGTTCACTAACTTTGTATTTTTTAATTGATAAATATAAACTATTAAAATGTCTATTTGTGAAAGCATTCTTACTTTATAGCATTTTTTCCACACCTGCCTAAAACTTTTGCATAGTACTATATATATTATATATATAAAAATATTTAAAACAAAGTTGATTCTTTTCCTGTAACAGCATGACACAAAGTATTTTATTCCTTACTTTGCTATTAATTGCTTAGTTTTTAATTCTCTGAAAAGAGCTAAACATGATGTGTCTCTACTGTACAGTTTCCAGGTAACACTTTGATTCATCTATGAAAAAATTCATTTTAAATCTCACCGTGTTCAAAGTTTGGCAGTTTTGGAAAATGAGCCGGATGTCGCCTACAAACTCTCCCACTGTGCCGTACTGACTTCTCTGCAGTTTGGTCTTCACTCTGTTCAGCCACATGGGATTAGAAATCACGCTGCTGTATCTCTCCACCTGCACAAGCACAAGGTTTAACAAAGGTTATGTGTTGAAGTATTATGTCTATCAAATCATGCAATATCGACAACAGGAAATTAAGCTAGATTCCAGTTTCATTTGGTACTGCATACAGTATTATTAACCTATAAGAGATGAAGTGAATAACAAGTGAATCATAGAGAGTGGATTGAAATGGGAAAGTAAAAGTGATTTGAGAGACGACGATGAAAAAGTCTTACTGTTGCAGTGGGATCGTCAGTAAACACACGTTGTGTGTCCTCCTTATACAAACACAACAGCAAATACTCACAGCGCTGATGAAGGAAAATACAGATATAATCAGAACCACAGCTCTGTGTGATGTGTGTGTGTGTGTCTGTGTGTGTGTGTGTATACCTACCATGATGCTTTGGGCTACAGGACTGTTCAAAGCATCTTCCAGACTCATGTGAATCCACATTTGATGGTTAATATTCCAAATACAGAAAGTGCATATCCATTTATCCCTACACACACACACACACACACACACACACACGACTGTAGAGTTATATTATCCTTTGGGTCCAAAACTGCGACTCCTCTACATTTTTAATATGCATTTACATTACGTTTTTAAAGTTCACTGGTTTATAAGAAAAATGAAGTTCTTGCTTTGAACACTAGGTGTTGCTATCATCTAATCCAAAATTCAGCCAGCTATGGATCTTCTTAAAGTCAGTACAGGATTTCGTGGAGTTTTTTTTTTTGTGTTTGATGCGGGCAAGAATGCTTGATTTTTCATCTTTGGTCTGTTTAAACTTAACAGTTTCCTACATTACCCACAATGCCCTGGCTTCGTTATTTAAAAACCGCAAAGTCTCATTCTCACCCCTGTGTGTTGTTTTGTGTAGTTGGTAAGTGGCAGTTCTGATGGAAAGCTCGTGGACACTCGTCACAGCACACCAGCTTTCCGTCATCATCTCCGTCAGAGTCACAAATGAAGCAAACATCATCGTTATTCTGAGCCAGCTGGTTATAGAATACAATAAAGCAAAAACAATATCAGTTTAAACCTTAAATGTTTACTAGGTTAACCCTAAAAGACCTGAGTCTAAAAGTGGCCACTTGTGCATATCAGGATATTTTTGTGAAATAGCAAGACATGTTTATTTTATTATGTGGTATATAACATAATGTGTGTTGTTACGTGTTTCAGACTCACCGGGTCAGCAGGACGGCACCGATGACATTCACACAGCAGCGAATGGACATACAGGATCTTCATCTGCACACAGAACATACACACATTAGTCTAAACCTGTATTATGTTTCAAATGAAACAAGGGCTTCTCTACAAGAAAGAGAGAGAGTCATCACTCTACTGCATACCACAATGACCTGATCGATCCCTACAAAACTGAGAACCTCCAGAAAACACCACTAAAACCAGGACTGCGCATGTTGTAATTACAGTATTTAATATTCTATAACATCCCTGCTTTAATCACAGGCATGAGTAAGTGTAGACGAACACGATTGACTTCTCTCTCTTGTTCACAGGTTAAACGTATAATGTTGACCAGACAGTATTTTGTCTCTCATATTACCTCCACCAGGTAGTTAAGGGGTTGGCCATGACACAGTATATCTCTCTTCCAGTGTCCGTCTGTCAGCGTTAACCCCTGCTTTACGAACTCCTCAGGAGTGAACCAGCGCTCCTCTGTGCGGATGCTCTTACTGTGCGGCCCTGCAGCACAAACACACACGCGTATGGAAACACACAAACACACTCTGAGCAGCCTTCCCTTTTTTTCTTTTACTTCAGACCAAATGTGAATGAGTTGAAGAATCTTTCCTACAACACTGATTATCAACATTATTAACAAACATGGCAGTGAAAATGTTTTAAAAATGTCTTTTTAGTGAGTGAATATAGGGAGATTTACAACCTGTTGAATCTAAAATATTTCACTGACAATATTTCAGTGCAGTGCAACTAAAAATGATGCGTATTTTTGGTGCAAGATAAATAGAAAAAGTTTTTTTTAAAATCTAAAAGTATAAAAGATAAGATATATGTATATATAGATGAAAGAACAATAAGAACAAGAATTATAAAAGGGCATTACAATTAAACAATATATCTAAAACATAACATATACTAGTGATGGGAATTGCGGCTCTTTTTATTGAGCCGGATCAATCGGCTCAGCTCAGCAATGAGAGCCGACTCTTTCGGCTCCCAAACACAAACCATTCCAAACAAATCACACTCACTGCACTGTTGGATCTACAATTCTAATATGGCTGTGAAGGTTGTTATTAGACCCTGCTGCATATGATATTTTTACCTTACAAATTCTACATTCTGCCTTAATGTTTTCTATGTTATTAAAATGCATGTATTTGTTAGAGTATACACAGGAGGGCTGGATGCATGCGCAGGGGAAAAAGTCACTTTATTCAGGATAACCAAATGTAACGGAACACATTCAAAACTATAGGAACAGGGGAAAAACGCAACACGAAGGCAGGGTCAAAAAACAGACAACAATCCACAAAAATGGCAAGGCAGTAATTCACAGGGCTATAGCAATAATCCAAAAACAGGGCAAGGCAGTAATCCAAAGGGCTATACCGATATTCCAGAGTCCAAGAAACGTGAGCGAGGTTCATAGCCAGAATACACAGTCCATAGAAACATGAATGAAACAAAGGTTAACGTAAAACACCTGAAACTCATAATGAAACATAAAGCAGAGAACCAATGAACAAACAGGGGCGGAGACATGACATAAACCAAAATAAAGAACCAATAAGCATACGGGGCGGAGACATGACATAAACCAAAATAAAGAAACATGTGGCGAAGTAAACAAAGCGAGAGTCTGTGAATGGGAAATGTGCTACTCGCTGGCCTCAGCGAACAGCTCGAGGGGAAAACCCTAACCGTATTAAATGTATTTAAATGGAGAATGTTCATCACTAATATATACACACACAACATATAAATATAAACTGCAAATGCGAAAGATCAAAACAACTAATAAAGTCAGCAAGAAAATAGACTAAAAAACAACTGCTTTTTCAAGCACTTCTCTTCTGGAATACTTTTCTTCGGTATTTACACTGGTTTTCAAAACAGCTTTCTGTGCTATAACGTCACCTATCTCGCCCTTTTGTGCAACAACAATGGCTCCAGGCACGTGATCTAAAGCTCAAATCTAATTGGATGGCCCGTTTCATCGCGGGGCGATGGGGAAAAAAAAAATCGACACACTGCTCGGAATTTTTTTTTCTTCGAGTTTCTCGAATCCCGGTGTGAATAGCTCCATAGGGATCTACTGTTTCGATTCATGAGCATCATCGCGTCGAACATCTGCATTGCAGTGTATAGTGTACATTGTGTGAGCAGCTTGCTTTTCATACCAGCACAAAAAAGACGCCGGCCAGTGATTTTTCTGGGGAAAAAATACAATATTTTATGTGCTATTAAGTGCAAATACAGCATTGCATTATTACATAATGTGCACCGTTTCACAAAGCACAATCAAAATCACTTGGGCCACAGTGTGAAACATTAAGCTTAGCTCTGTTTACCTACCTGCAAATCTTTCTTTATATAAAGCTCCAGTGACAGAACCACATCTGACTGGTAAAACTGCAGCCTCAAACACTGGATCCACTGGCTCTCTCTCTTCTTCCTCTTCTTCATTTTCCTCTCCTTCTTCTTCCTCATCGTCTCCTTCTTCTTCCTCATTGTGTCCTTCTTCTTCCTCATCGTCTCCTTCTTCCTCGTTGTCTTCTCCCTCTTCTTCTTGTTCTCCATCCTCTTCTCTTTCCTCCTCCTGGTCTTCATTTGATCCCTTCATCTCTACACTGGATTCTGAGTCTAACAGAGAACAGACGTGTTCAGTGTATTTGGCCTGGCTCCAGCTCTACTTATCATCAGAAAATCATATAAATAATAAAAGAGTGTGTCTGTGTGTACTGACGAGAGCTGGAGCTTCCAGAGGAACTGAATGGAAACAGCACTCTCCGACTCTGCAAGGACAGAACATCAGGTGATAATTTACTAAAAAAAAAAGCGTGCCAAGAAACAAATCGGGAAAAACAGAGAAACACTGAGTGAAAAGGGCTCGGCACCTTCCGAACACATCTTCTCTTCGTGTCTGGACACTGCAGATGGTCCTCCTTACAAAACAGAGAAAAAAGTGAACAACAACAATAACAATAAAAGCAAAACATAATGTTTACATGTTTATACCTGTAGACATAGTTGGCCGATTACCTTTATAAGTTTTTGTAGTGGAGTATTTTGGCAGCGGATGGAGAGCTTCCAGTTCTTGTAGTTCCCCTTTCCCGAAAACTTCTCAAAGCCACTGGGGGTGAACCATTGACCCTTAGACAGAATACACTCGATCCCTATAGGAACAAAGTCAAAGTCACATGTCACTTAACCATAAAAGAAAATCTAATCCAACAATATAATTATTCAATCTTCCACTTTCCATATATGGTTATTGTTTGCTGTTGTCATTAACTGATTTAATGGTTTCAGTTCAATTAAATTCAGTTGTATTTGTACAGCGCGTTTACCTACAGACACTGTCACAAAAGCAGCTTTAGAGAAACACAGATATAGACTGAGATCACTAATAAACAAGCTAGAGGTGACAATGCCAAGAAAAACTTTCTGGAACAACACGAGGATGAAACCTTAACAGGAATCAGACTCAAAAGGAAACCCGTCCTCTCCTGGGTCACACCAGATAGTGGGATTATAAAGCATTACAGTATATGGGTGTAGAAGAAAAGAAAACTGTGTCATGTGTGTTTACAGGATGTTCAGTATAAGCAGATTGTGATTATGAGTCCTGGGATGAGCTTCAGGACAGTCTTTATGATTACAGCAGCAGCTCTTACATACAAATCTACAGTATCCAGGTGAAATTATCCACTTATGCAAGAGTGAGTGTTGGGCTTAAACTGTTAAAATGTTGCATCTATTGTAATATTTGTGAGTTTAATAACATTTAAAAGACATGTGACTGATTAAGGTGTACCTTTGGCTAGTTTGTCCCGATACAGTGTGCCTACTGTATCACCACAGGTAACAGGGAGAAAAGTTTTATACAAACGCCACGTCCAAATATCAGCCTGTTCTCCTTTTTTTAATGGAGAGTCTAGGAGAGAGAGAAACAGATTAGCAAATACAATCAGTAAACCTTAGAAGCACTGCAAATCATTCTTTCCATATAGCTCACTATACTTTATAGCCAGGTCTTAAGGCGTTCTCGTCTTGAACATAGTCCAATTAATATTTAGGCGTACAATAATCTTCTGGCTTTTACTGGAGTCTTGGAGCTTTTCATTCCTGAACTTTCCTGAACACGTTTGGTCCAATTTATTTATTTAAAGGCCTAATTGTTTATGACTTGCATTTAAAACCATTCAAGTCAAGCAAAAATTGAAATATGCCAATAACTGTAAGAAGTCGATAATAAATTACTAAAGAATTATGAGTTGTGATTGAAAATTCATAGAAACCCACTTTTAAAACCACTGCTTTATATGCTGTACACTCTCAGAAAAAAAGGGTACTAAATTGTACCATCCCTTGTCACTGGGGCGGTTTATCTTTGGTGACTTTAATATATAACATTCCCCGTGGGAAAGTTGGTACAGTTTACCCTTGAAAAGATTTAAGGTATAATTATATACATAATTTGACTGTAAATACCTTTATTATAGTGCAAAACCTTTGAGGGTTAGGGTTAGCATGTCATGCATCTTTCTAGGTAAAAGATATGTACTAAAAGGACAAAAAGATTTACACTTGATGGTACCACCCTGGCAACAAGGAATGCTACAGTTTAGTAGAATTTTTTCCTGAGAGTGTCAAAAATCCTTTAACTTAAATTAATCAGTTTTATTCTTAAGCTTAGGCTACATTCTGTACATATTATGTAAGATGCACATACTGTAATTACAATATTTACTATACTGTCATAGCTGTGCACGTTATATATAAAATATACTGTATTTTGCAAATTAGTATGTTAGTAGATATTCCAATCTTTAATACTTGTGTCAGATCTTTACATTAGTTTTTCACTTGCGATGCTTACTTTCATACACCAATCTCAGTTTGTCTTTGTTATAGTGTGCATGTATTGTATGTGATATACATAAATGACTCACTGAATGTGGGCCTTGTGGTTGGTTTCTTCCTGATAGGAGTGGAGCAAGAGGAAGGCCCTGGTTCTCCCTCCTCTTCGGGCTCTTCAACACTTTTCTTTCTCTTTCCTCCTCCTTTCTTTCCTTTTACTTTCTTTTCCTCTTTCTGCACTGACTCTTTCTCATTATTGTTTGGTTCCTCGGTATCAGGGAGCTTCTCATAAAACTTGAAGGAGCCTGAAACGAGAGTCAGATATGATTAAAATTATAGTGGAATCACAACAATAATAAACAATGAATTATTATTACTTTTTAACAGATGCAGTGACTTACCATCCATAAGGCTGTTTCGGAGCAAGTGGAGAACGGGATATTTTTGCAGCATGTGATCCTGAAACACACAGCTCCAAAACACCTCCACACACTGTCCTGGCTCATTCTCCAGCCAGTCCAAAATCTCATACACACCTTCCTGCTTTCTCTCCTTACTTCTCATCTTCATTACCTTCTGCAAAGGGAAGTGTGTCCGCTTTAATCAGGGCGTCTGTGGCCCAAACCGACATGTTATGTATGTAATGAATGTAATGCATTGTTCTTTCTTGCCTTGTAGAGCTTCTCAGGCACCAGGTTGTGGTCTCGGAGCTGGCTGAGGAAGATGTGCGGTTCCTCCATGCAAGAGATCTCAGTCTTCTTGCAGTGAAAAAACTTAATCAACTCCTCTTGGGTTAGAAAATGCAACGGATCCATTGGGTCGCTGGAGCTCCCATTCACACGTCCGCACAATTAAACGGTGGTTATTTTAAATATAGCCTACAATAATTCACCAGATAATAGGCCTATGTTTCCGTTCAAACCCTCACAGGCCACATTAACATGCGATGATACCTTCAGCTACATGCCAAAACAAAGTCTGTATGGTTTTTTTTTTTAAACTATGAAAATCTACCTTTGATATCCTGAAAGGATATGGAAAGGAGTGTCTCGGCGCTGAATGAAAATTTATTATGCGAAAGTAAATCTCAAATCACAACAAATCTCCCGCCTGCGTCTCACACCACTTCCACACTCGAGAAAACCCGGAAGTTGACGCAAGGAAAACGAAAGTTAACCTGTGAGCAAGATGACCATCACGCATCACGATTCAAAACCCAGCCCCAGATTTCAAATCAGCGATGGGATTTGGTAAAAACAACAACAACAAAAAAACAAGCAAAAAAAAAACCCCAAACAAACAAACAAAACAAAAAAAAAAAAACCCGCAAAACATTCACATTAAACAGATACGATTAATTATACCATGTTGGATTCTGGATTCTGATTGGTCAGATGCCGCTGATTAATTCTCTTTAACAGCAGCGCTGAAATAATGCTGACTGTAATTCACACATATATAAACATCACAGGTTTAGATTAACTGAATCTACATAATATAAGGCTAATAGCTAATCATATATATTTTTTTTAAAAAGGCATGCTGTTAAAATGTTAAAAATGTATCATTTTTGGTATTGTGAAGCTTTAGGTAGGCCTACATTTATTTATATAGTTTATTTGTTAGGTCGCGCTACGAGCGTGACTACAATTCCCAGCAGGCACAGCAGCCTACAAATATGGCCGCCACGGACTACACTCCCCAGAGCACTCCCTCACTCCCACGCTCACAATCACCCGCCTTCTGATGACGCACACCTGTAGGCAATCTCAAGTGCAATATAAAAGATCTATCGCTTTAAACTTCCGGCGCGAAGTATTTGTGCTATCTTTGTATCTGACATTTACCAAGCCTTTATTCTCTGACGGATTATCTCTGGTTTACGAACTTTGCTTGTGTTTAACGGATTTTGGATATTTGTCTCTGCCCTTGGTCTGTCTATTTGGTGTTTATGGAACTTTTGCTACGTTTGCGGATTTTGTGTGTTGCTCTGCCTCTGATTACTCTGTTTGCCCGTGATACTGAACACTACCTGTTTATTGACCATTCTTCTGCCTCACGTTTTGGAACTGTTTATTTATCCTTATAATACAAATAAAGCATCGAAAGTACTCTGCACTTGCATCCAGTCAACTGTGCAACTCATAACAGAATACTTCGCCATCATGGATGCAGCGGAGGAAATTCGCCAGGCTATCACCGCTCACGGGCAGCTCCTCGGCGAACAACATCGGCGTCTATGGGAAGTAGACCAAAACTTACAACGTCTCTCCCAAGCTATCAGCGAAAGGACACCGCCTGTCACGCCTGCCTCCTCGGCTACCTCTCGGCTGCCCAGGCCTACGCCTCACACATACGCCGGCGATCCTGCATTATGTAAGGGTTTTTTTGCTACAGTGTGAATTGTATTTCGACTGTCACGGAAACATATCCGACACGGAAAAGGTGGCGTGGGTCATGTCGTCATTATCCGGAAAAGCTCTTAAATGGGCCACTGCCGTGAAGGAGCGAGGTGGAGAAGCGCTTACTTCATATGACCGATTCACCACTATGTTCCGGCGAGTCTTTGATCACGCTCCGGACGACCAGGAAGTAGGAGAGCGATTACTCACGCTTCGTCAAGGTTCGCTCCGTGTCGCAGAATACGCACTTGAGTTCCGGACCATCGCGGCAGGCAGCGGCTGGAACGACGCTGCTTTAAAAGCCGCTTTCCGCCAAGGCCTGAAACCCAGTATTCTCACAGAAATGGCATGTCGCGATGAGCCCCTCACTCTCGATTCACTTATTGATCTCGCCATCCGGCTAGATCAGCTTCTTCACAGCCGCAACTTTCACCGGAACCTCCCGGAGCCTCCAGCTACACTCGCTACCACAGAACCAATGCAACTCGGCCATGCCAAGCTCAACAATGAGGAGAGAAAGGAGACGTCAAGGAGACCTATGCTTCTATTGTGGTGAAGCCGACCATCTCATCCACCACTGCCCGGTCCGCCCCTCGAGAACCCTCAATTTCAATGTTTTATTAACGACGTACTGAGGGACATGCTGGGGATGTTCGTTATCGCCTACATTGACGATATTCTTATCTACTCACCCACTTATGACTCCCATGTGACCCACGTGCGCCAGGTCCTTACACGCCTCCTAGAGAACCAGCTCTACGTGAAAGCAGAGAAATGCGAATTCCACAGAAACTCCACGAAATTCCTAGGATATGTCATTAGCCCCGAAGGGGTCGCGATGGATGAAAGCAAAGTGGCTGCAGTAACCCGATGGCCCACTCCCAAAACTATTAAAGAGTTGCAACGCTTCCTGGGGTTTGCTAACTTTTATCGACGATTTATCCGGGGCTTCAGCTCTATAGCTCTACCACTCACCGCTCTGTTACACGGCAAACCGCGCCGCCTTCTATGGAATCAAGAAGCCGAGAAAGCCTTAACCCGACTTAAAACCGCATTTTCCACTGCTCCTATCCTTAAACACCCCAATCCCTCTCGTCCTTTCGTGGTGGAAGTGGATGCTTCTGAGACAGGAGTGGGAGCCGTTCTGTCCCAACGTTTTGGAGAAAAACCAAAACTTCACCCCGTAGCTTTCTTCTCAAAAAAACTATCCCCGACAGAAAAGAACTATGGTGTGGGTGACCGGGAGCTATTGGCCATCAAATTGGCACTGGAGGAATGGCGCCATTGGCTCGAAGGAGCCGAACACCCTTTTATCATATTCACAGACCATTAAAAAAAATTTGGAATACCTTCGTACAGCCGAACGGTTAAACCCCCGCCAAGCCCGTTGGTCTCTTTTCTTCACCCATTTCCAGTTCACCCTGTCATACCGTCCGGGCCACAAAAATCACAAAGCAGACGCCCTATCATGTATACACACTGACGAGCTTACTCAGGAGAACCCTGATCCTATTCTGCCTTCCTCCTGTTTCTTTGGGGCCATCCAGTGGGAATTGGACCATTTGATAACCCGTATCCCTCGCAACCAAATCCCAGCTGCTTGTCCACCTACTAAACTCTTCGTTCCACTGGCCCATCGCAAGCAGCTCATAACCTGGGCTCACACGGCACCGGGCACGGGTCACCCTGGTATTCAACGAACCTACCACTTGTTAGAACCCAAGTACTGGTGGCCCAACATGATACGTGAGATACAGCACGCCGTAAAATCATGCACCGTTTGTGCCCAAGCCAAAGTCCCCAAAGCACTCCCAGTCGGCAAGCTCATGCCACTTCCCACACCTCAACGACCCTGGTCACATCTCGCTGTTGACTTCATCACCGATCTTCCCAATTCACTGGGTAACACCACCATATTCGTCATAATTGATCGATTCTCCAAGTCTCTACGTCTCATCCCTCTCTCTGGCCTCCCATCTGCCTTCTATTCAGCCGAACTTTTGTTCAACCATGTTTTCCGCTATTTTGGCATCCTAGAGGATATAGTAAGTGACCGGGGCCCACAATTCACCTCGCAAGTCTGGTCTAGCTTCATGGAGAAACTGGGAGTGAATGTGAGCCTAACCTCTGGCTACCACCCTGAATCTAACGGCCAAGCAGAACGCGCAAATCAAGAAATAGGACGCATGCTACGCTCCTTCTGCAGTCAAAACCCGCCAGACTGGGCTCGCTTCCTACCTTGGGCAGAATATGCCCAAAATTCACTCCGTCACTCAGCCACTCACCTCACACCGTTCCAATGCACCCTGGGGTATCAACCTCCGCTGTTCCCCTGGAACGCCACTGCCACGGATGCTCCCGCAGTTAATGAATGGTTCGAGCGGAGTGAACAGTTATGGGCAACCACTTATCGACGGCTACAGCTAGCGGCTCACCAAGCCAAAACTCAGGCAGACCGTCGCCGTCAGGACACACCCAGATATCAACCAGGAGATCGGGTATGGCTATCTACCAGGAACCTCAAACCCGTGCATCCATGCAAAAAACTCTGCCCCCGCTACACAGGCCCATTCAAAATCATTAAACAAATCAACGAAGTGACATATAAACTGGCTCTTCCACAGCACTGGCGCATAGCACCATCATTTCACGTTTCACTGCTCAAACCCGTTAATGCCGGTATCCTGGCTACCAATCACCCTCAGGAAACCCCACCACCTCCGCTGGAGGTCAGCGAACAACCAGCTTATCAGGTAAACCGCATCCTCAAATCCCGTCGCCGCCAGGGCAAACTGCAGTATCTCATAGACTGGGAAGGATACGGCCCAGAGGAACAAAGCTGGGTCCCAGCACAGGACATTCTTGACCCTCAACTAATCCAAGAATTTCACCACCTTCACCCGGAATATCCAGGTCCTCGACCCAGAGGCCGACCCAGGCAAGGTAATGCTCCCAGAGTGAGCCCTTCGGGGGGGGGGCTCTGTTAGGTCGCGCTACGAGCGTGACTACAATTCCCAGCAGGCACAGCAGCCTACAAATATGGCCACCACGGACTACACTCCCCAGAGCACTCCCTCACTCCCACGCTCACAATCACCTGCCTTCTGATGACGCACACCTGTAGGCAATCTCAAGTGCAATATAAAAGATCTATCGCTTTAAACTTCCGGCGCGAAGTATTTGTGCTATCTTTGTATCTGACATTTACCAAGCCTTTATTCTCTGACGGATTATCTCTGGTTTACGAACTTTGCTTGTGTTTAACGGATTTTGGATATTTGTCTCTGCCCTTGGTCTGTCTATTTGGTGTTTATGGAACTTTTGCTACGTTTGCGGATTTTGTGTGTTGCTCTGCCTCTGATTACTCTGTTTGCCCGTGATACTGAACACTGCCTGTTTATTGACCATTCTTCTGCCTCACGTTTTGGAACTGTTGATATTTATCCTTATAATACAAATAAAGCATCGAAAGTACTCTGCACTTGCATCCAGTCAACTGTGCAACTCGTAACATTTATTTATTTAGTTTATTTAACATTTATGGAAGGAGTCTCCAGTGTCAGCGCTTTGTCAATCAGTAAGTTTTCTGTCATAGGAAAGTCTTCAGGACAGAGGAGTTTGCACTTTCCAGATTCTCTATAACGCGACAAGTTGTGTGTGTGTGTATGTGTGTATGTGTGTATGTGTGTATGTGTATATATATATATGGGCTTAGTAATATCAAAAGAGAGAAAAAAAGAGGCTGTTGAGAACAACCTTAGAACTTAAGTGAGAACAGGAACTAACTTGCCTCACGGACGTTCCAGAACCTTAAACGTAACTATAAACGGATAAAAGTAAGACACCTTTTTAAGGTCTTTATCTATCCCAACCATTGACTCATAACAGTCTCCAAGTTAGACAGGCCCTTCAAGCTAGATAAAATTAAGAAAACATTGAAACTGATGCAAAATCGAAAGTGTCCAGGTCCCGACAGTTTTCCAAAGTAGCTCCACTTTTTTTTTTTTTTTTTGTAAACATGTTTATTAAATCCACCAAATGTGGTACCCTTTCTGTGACTATACTCCAAGATATTATTTCCCTTATTTATTCTAGATTTAAAACCCCTGCCAGCTATTATTTCTAATGATCAAACTGTCTTTATTAGGAAACACCACTTATTTCATAATGTTAGAGCCTCCTAAATATCTTATATACTCCCTATAAGAGGAATAAACACTTTATGGTGTGCTGTTATTGGAATATAATCAACAGTAATTTCCTGTCGAGCTGCATCACACCACAGCATCTTTGATTATTTTCCTGTAACAGCACACCCCCAACTGTTTAATTCCTTACATAACATCAGTTTGCATGCAGTTATGTACATATGGACATTACAACTGTTTGTAGTTTACAACTGTTATGAATGTAATGTGTATAGAGTTACAAAACCTTTCCTTTTCAAATTTGTGACACTGTGTAGAGAATAGATGTGTGCTGATAAACTTCACCACCTGGATAATTACCTAATGTTTTATCGTGGCTTATGGCATCACTTTATTGGTGTAATGAATTATAAATAGTATGTTTAAGGAATATTTCTACTTTAGTATAAATGTTTCTAACCATTATACTTTTGCTTCACTAGATTTTTTAAAAGACAAATGATTTTTAATCTGATTAATTTCCCCAGATGCATTTGTTACTTTCTTCAATATTAAGACAGAAAATAAAGTCTGATGACTTTCCCACCATAGTTTCTCTGATGTCCAATCACCAAACCTCAGCTAGACGACTCGTTCACGACCCACACATCACTACATTTTACCTCATCAGAAAGATTACTGCGGTATGACGTTTGTTAAAACGATTATTACTAGACTATTTATATATTATTGCTCTTATTTTTTGTCTCTCAGTCTCTTTTTGTTTCTGAAATAACGTTACCGTTAATTATTCACGACTAGATGAGGAAACTTTGGCTGTATTTCAACAGATAGCCGATAGCTAGTTTTCCCCACAGCATATTAGCCAACGCCGTTGTAGGCTAACTAATTAAATAAATCTGTTGGATAAATACATTAAATTAGAACTAAGTGCTACCTGAAACATGCAGTGATGGAAGCTGAACCTCAGCATTACTGATGCTAGCCTCAAATAAATAATTTAATGTAGATATATTTTAAATCTTGAAGTAAATTAGTAGCAAGCAACACCCTGAACTCAGAACTAGCTAGGTTAGCTAACCATGGTAATGCACGCGCATACGATTCCATATCTGACACTAAAATATATATATATATATATATATATGTGTGTGTGTGTGTGTGTGTAAATTTTTAGGTAAGCTGTCATATTTTAATTATTTTAAAAGGAAGATGACAAATTACATCCACTCAGTTAAGCCCTCCCTAAAACAGAAAGCAATTAAATATCAATATATTATTTATTTAAAATATTAAGCGTAAAGGTATGTAAGCTTGTTTAAACTTGTGTGTACTTGAGGAGATTAAAATAAATAAATAATAATCGTAAAAAATAGTCAGCACACCAAACACACCTGATGCATCACACAGCTTGTGTTAGACACTTTCATGTCATTACCCTTAAATACAAAAAGTTTGTGTTTGAGTTTAGTGAACAATGTGAAACATAAATACGAACACGTTTTCTTCTGCAACGTAACCAATTTCCAAATTTGATTAGCTTAGGACAGGACTTCCAAAACTTATTGGGGCAAATGACCCCAAATGGACACGAAATTCCAGATGTATAATATAGGACTTCTGTAATATTCAAACTAAGGCTACACGATTATGACAAAAATCACAACTGTCGATTATTCCCATGAAATTGTAAGTGTGATTATTAATTACGATGATTAGAATTTACATTGAATGATGATTGGAATTGCTTTATAACATTGTTTGAAGCGACTGCTTGCCATGTTTTTTATATACACATACAAATAAGCTGATATCTGTCTTCCTGAAACACTTTTATTCCTTTTCTATAGCAATAAGCTTCAAAGGTCAACTACACATTGGTTCGGGTTTCTTCTTTAAATAAAAAAAAAAAAGAAAAGCAAAAATATGCATGGTATAATAATGTTATCTAAAATGAAAACAATGGAAAAACTCTTAAGATAACCTGTGTTACACCTCGTGTTGCACCTCCGTGGCTGAATTTTAGCGGATGGTTGAATAAATTCGTGGTGTTGGTTGTTGGTGCAGAAACAGCTATTCGACAGAACAGTACAGTTTATTCAACCATCTAAAATTGAAGCGCGGAGTGCAGTACGAGGAGTAACACAGGTTATCTTAAGAGGCTTGAGCCATTGATATGCAGTTATTAGAGAGAGGGAGAGAGAGAGCGCAAGAGAGCACGTGTGATTGCAGTAATGAGATAGAAAAGCCTGTGAACAAGTAGGCTTAATAATATTTATTTATTTATTTGTTCTATTTTTATATTATCAGCATGAAAATAAAAACAACTGTAAACTCTCTCTCTCTCTCTCTCTCTCTCTCTCTCTGCAATAACTGCATATCAGTGGCTCGGGCCTCCTTTACTACTGTAGCTCTAAAATGACGTGTTGGAATTAGCAAAGGAGGCCTGAGATGGGATGCGTAATAAATTAGTTCCGCACACAAGAGCATTTTAAGGAAATAAACCCGACAAATATCCTGAAATAAAACATCTGAACAGAGTCTTCAGGTGCGGTAACTGAGGTATAAGCGGAATAATCGACTCCGGTCCGTTGAATTAGTAAAAAAAATAACGCGTCACTTTACCACCTCGGGTGTGTGTTATTCTTCTAATAATTCAACAAAAGGCCGTCAATTATTCCTTACGGAAAATATATAAAAATTGAGATACAAGAATAAGGAATATAAGACATTAAATTCATGGAAAACATTAATTCATGGAATTTTAAAAGCATATAAAAAATAAAAACCTCTCTGTTAAAAGGTTATATAATAAAATATACATTTTAGCCTAGATTTTACAGTTGAAGCGTCTGACTCTGACTCACTAAAGGACCTGTATCCTAAAATGATAATAAACAAAGGGGTTTATAGAAGATAACAAGTTCACGTAAATAGTCAGATGTTGTCAGTGTTATTGCTTTAAAGGTTAACGACAAGACTTAACATCAGCATTTGTCTTTTGATGATAAACTTTCCAATAAGATGCAGAAATGCTACTGGATTTTAAAGACGGTGTTAAACTCCTTCTCAAACTTCTTTTTCATTTTGGCTCCCATCCTGCCATACTTATTATCCTGCAGACACACACACACACACACACACACACACACACACGGTCATTGTTTTTTTTTTTTTTTTTTTTACTTGCCAGCAATTTCATGAAATATTCCAGGTGTAAAAGATAATGTAGGATGAATTCGCTCGTCAACACACATTAAACTAAACGGGTATAAATAGAAAACAATAATTTAATCATTAATCTGTATTTGCATCGTACCCTGTTAAAAGTTTGGCAGTTGTTGAAGATGAGCTTGATGTCACGCACAAACTGTCCCACTGTCCTGTACTTGTTTGTCTGCAGTTTGGCCTTCACTCTGTTTAGCCACATGGGCTTGGAGATCACACTGCTGTATCTCTCCACCTGCGCAAGGACAAGGTTTAACAAAGATTCTGTAAAGTAGTATCATGTCTGTCATGCCATTTTGTGTAGTGAGGGACAATCAGATGTAATGTGGATGAAATGCTCAGGCCAAACCAGGAGCTAACGTACTGGCTTTCTACATTCTCATAATGAATGATTCTCAAAGTGATATCCGGAGACCTCTGGGAGTAACCATGGGGCCGGTAATAATAATAATAATAATAATAATAATAATAATAATAATAATAATAATAATAATAATAATAATAATAATTATTATTATTATTATTATTATTATTATTATTATTTTGTAAATCATAAACCACCATTATCAAAAGGCTTTTATGTTTATTATTCAGTTCTTATAACTATTATCCAGTGTGACTGGTCTTAGTCCTGAATAACTAAAAACAAGTAGCCTATAAGTAATGCAACAGCTGCATCTAATGACAAATAAAATAAAAATAATTATTCAATTAAAGGAGCATTCCAGCTTAAAACTACAATTTAATATATAGAAAAAAACCCCGTTTGCATGCCACATGTACTCTCTACCGTGATCAACCGATCCGGACCAATAAACGCCGCCATGATGGAACTTCCGTTGTACTGTTGTCCTGTTCAGGTCTCTATAGGAACCCTTATTAAAACTGGCTAAAGAGACCGACTGAATTACTTAAACAGAACCTTTGTGAGTGTTAGTAAGAAATTCTTGGAAAATACTTGTTTTGAGTGCCGACAAACTTGAAAAGAAGGTCCGTGTCCTGCGCCGTTTGCCTTGCATTCGATGCCAAATATTGGCGAGAGGAAACGTGCATGGCTTGCAGCGTTGAAGTTAAAATACCCCCCAAAGAAGGTTTATGTGTGCGCTTATCATTTCGTGGACAAAAAGCCCTCTGAACTTCATCCCGATCCAGAGCTGTATCTAGGATATGAACTCCCACCTGTTACCAAGCGGTGAAAACTAGTTACCCAAGCTGCCAACTCTCTGACCGAGCTCTAACTCTGCTTTAGAGAAAATAAAGTCGCCGTGTTTCCTGTACAAAACCTGGCCTATTTTATTGCTGTACAGGTAATGATATGTTTCTGAGTTATATGAGTTCTTCGCCATCAATGCCTTCAGAGAAACCGAAGTAGTTAATAATATCAATGTAGCTAACCTCGGGCCATAGCTTCATGTCATCTACTCAGTCATTAAACTTTGATGGGTGAGGCACTGTCAAAAGACGGTCATCATGACACTGTAAAGTGTCGGCACTATGTAGCCATGTGCCTTTTTTTTTTTTTTAGCCATTTTCACATGTTTAACGTCAGATTATCAGCTAGGAACATAAGTCATCGCTAATTTGACTGTAAAGACCAGAGACCGGAAATGTAAAACAGGCTTCTGGTGTGAGCCAGGCGAGACTTCTGCTTGTATTTTTATGATGCTGTTTTTTTGTTTTTTTTTTTGTACTTTTTTGTGATAAACGACATTATAACAGCCTGTAATATTGATCAAGTGAGAAACAACAAGATGCATTGCAGGAGCAAAAGATGTCCGTGTTACAGTATATCAACACAGACAACAATGCAGTTCTCCCGAGTACTCGAGTAAGTACTTCAAGTACTCCAGTAGGCAAAACGACCAAAATGCCCATCCCTACTATGAAGTCAGGCACCGTTTCCAAGCCAACAGATAATGGTTGCGTTTACAGTTTATCATGTGGTGCATTGATTATACCATTCCACTCCTTTTCCAACCCCATGACTGAAATAATCATCTTAAAATTGTGTTTGATTTGTGCAGGGGCTAAAGACGTGATTAGTAGCAGCTATAAGAGATAAAATTGATGCCGAACATAACATTTGCGTTTCGTAAAATTTTCTGGTGTGTTAGTACAAAAAACACTGTGGTGAAACTACTTCCTGTGGGAAGTAAAATGAGTTATGAGTAAATCATAGAAAGTGGGTTGAAATGTGAATGTGGCACATTGAGAAGAAATTCTTACCCTTTGGCTAGGGTCAGAAGTAAATGCACGCAGTCTGTCTGCTTTATACAACTGCAACAGCAAATACTCACAGCACTGACGAAGGAAAAAACACAAATGATCAGAACCGCAACTCTGTGTGCCATCTGTGTGCCATCTGTGTGTGTGTGTGTGTGTGTGTGTGTGTGTGTGTGTGTGTGTGTGTGTGTGTGTGTGTGTGTGTGTGTGTGTGTGTGTGTGTGTGTGTGTGTGTGTATATACCATGATGTTTCCAGAAACAGGACTGCTCAAAACGCCTTCCCTGCTCATCTGAAGCCACAATCTATGGTTACTCTTTAACACACAGAAAGTACACATCCAATTATCCCTGCAGACACACACAGACACACAGACACACAACCAAAATCAAAACCAAAATTCTACAAGGCCTATATTTTCAGTTTCCTTAACTGAGTAACTGATCTCTTGCACTGCTGTAGCAATGTTATATAATTTTATTATGATATTATGATATAACGAGCCTCACACACTCCAATGAGAAACACCTTGTTGTATTCAGCACAGTTAGCTACTAGACAGTATGCTGGAGCGCAGGTTATAAGCCAAGTGTGATAGCTGCTGCCCCACCAAAATCTATGGACATGAAACGCTGCTTTTCTTAATTTGATTTTATTTATTTATTTTAATCAAACAACTAAATAAATTAAAAAACCCCATTGCTCAGATTCTTGAGTAATATTTTAAAATCTTATGTCTACATTCTCTCTAGTTTTCTCTCTTTCTCACCCAAGTGTGTCCTCCTGTAGATCTGGTAAGTGGCAGTGATTGTGAAAAGCTCGTGGACACTCGTCACAGCACACCAGATTTCCTCCCAAGTTACAAATGTAGCACACATCATCTTTATCCTGATCTAGCTGGTTCAGAAAATGAAGAAAACTGAGTCATTATATGTTTATATTTATTAGTACGGTGTCTTGTGTATGTATTCACCCCCACATGAACACATTTTGTAATGTTAAAACCTGGAATTGAAATAGACTTAATTGGGATTTTTACTTGTTGGTTTACACAATATGTCTAGGGTTTGAAGTTGCACTTTTTTTTCTTTTTTTTTTTAAATATTTTTTTTTTCCTCGGGTAGTACCCTCTTTGGTTCCAATTACTGCTGCAAGTCTTCTGGGAACTGTACTGTACCCATCATCTTTTTACAATCTATACAGTTATTATAATAACCAATAATTAAACTAAAATAATTTAGTTAAACCGGTCTAATCTGATTCGAACTGTAACAGATGCTCTACAGTTACACATCTGGTGTGCTATAAGGCTCAGTTTTGATCTCAAAGGTAGGTAAATTGATACTGAATTGTAGTAATTGAGTAGTAATTCAGTAATGAATAAGTGAATCACAGAAAACACTTAAGTAGCTATTAGTATAAGTGACAAAATGCTTGGGATCTTGGAGGTCTAAATACTGTTTGTCCTTTAGTGTGTGCACACTTTAATACTCAAAAAATACTTTTGAGACTTAAGCTTTTAGAGAAAGATATAGTCACTGTTAAAAAAAAAAAAAAATCATTATTCAAGAAGCCTGGTTCATGAGCCTAGTAATTTCCTGATATCAAAACAATATCACGGTTTTAAGACTCACTTTATTCTCAGGACGGCACAGATGACAAAGGCACTCCGGTGGATGGATACACAGGATCTTCTTCTGCAAACACAACGTATGCAAGAAGATATGATATACTTTTCTATAAAAAGTTTCTCTGTACCTAATCTGCCTAGCTATCCTGACCTTTTCAAAATCAGAGAAAGAGCGTGAGGAAAGTTCTAGTTGAATGCAACACACACTGACTTGTAAGAGCTACAAATACAATTAACGGTAGGAGCTGTAATATGCTCAAGCTGTATATGTAAATATCGTCGATCTCTCATTACCTTCACCAGGTAGTTAAGGGTTTTGCCACGACACAGTATGTCTTTCTCCCAGTGGCCGTCTGTTAGAGTTGACTCCTCCTCTACAAACTCCTCAGGCGTGAACCAGCGCTCCTCTGTGCGGACGCTCTTAGTGTGCGACCCTGCAGCACAAACACACACGTCTGGAAACACACTAACGCACTGATCGTTTACATATTTTTGTTGTACTGTCCAGTCATGCACTATTCTATCATAAGTGTTATAATATACACTCTTATTGTGAACTTTATTGCACATTCTGTCATACTGAGCACATACTGCAGTCATACTGTGTGCTGAAATTCACATATTGCAGCTGTTGCAGTTGTATTCTGCATTGTCACAATTTGTACTGTTTCCCAGAGACCCTGCAAACTTGGCTCTTATTAAAACCTACCTGCAAATCTGCTTTTATATAACAACCCACTGACAGAGCCACATCTGACTGATAAAGCAAAAGCCCGAAATTCAGACAAATCCACTGGCTCGCTGTCTTCTTCCTCTTGTTCACTGTCCTCTTCTTCTGTGCACTCTTCATGGTCGTCGCTGGATTCATCTGTCTCCACACTGGATACTGACTCTTAACAGGCAGCAGTGGAGCAACACATGAAAACACAAAAAGAAATCGTCAAAAGCAACAACAAAGTTCCTGGACACTGAGAGACCATTCCAAAATGTTAAATGTATCAAGCTTCTTACTTTTACTATAACAAAGAACTGTCACCATAGGAGCATTTTAAAGCAAAGAATATAGAAAATAAATGCAAACAATAAAAAAGAAAATGTAAATAAAGGCCTGTGTATACTGACGAGAGATGGAGCTTTCCACACCGCTTGTCACTTTCTGCAATAAGAATAATAAAAAAAAAAAGATTTTACTGAATAAAAGCATAAACAAAATATTTAAAACACAATACAACTGGAAAAAGACCAAATAGGCACAGCACCTTCCGACTATAGACTCTGTAAGTGCGTGGACACTGCAAATGACCCTCCTTTAAAAAAAAAATAAAAAGAAGGTTTAAAAAGGTTTATGTATGTCATTGCCGTATGTGTCCACCCTTTTGGGTACAATGTTTCATCTTAGTTGGCATCTTATCCGTGACGGTCAAAGAGTAGATTTACCTGTAAAAGTTTATGCAGTGTAATGTTTTGGCAGCGGATGGAGAGTTTCCAGTTCTTGCTTTTTTCCCGTCCTGAAAATCTCTCAAAGTCACATGGGGTGAACCAGAGGCCCTGGGACATAATACACTTGTCTCCTATAGGAACAAAACTTTATTTAAATTCTGATTCCAAAAACAATCTATATAGGCAAATTCCTTCTGATAACACTCAACTTTATTTCCTGTATGAGAACTGACCTGAAGGTTAAGATCTTGCTCAAGGACCCAACCGTGGCAGTGCTGGGATTTGAACACACAACTTTCTGATTTGTAACTCACAGCCTTAAACACTGAACCATCACAACCAGCTCAACTAGCTTACATTGATCCAACTGCTTCTACCACTGAATCAACTCCACCAAAAGATTGCATTGAATCAATAGTGCAAGCTTGTTGCACTAGTTGTGGTGGCACAGTGTGTTCAAATCCCAGCACTGCTAGACTGCCATGGTTGGGTCCTTGAACAAGACTCTAAGAAAGACTCAACTAACCTTCAGTTCAGTTGAATTCTGCATCAGCCAAATGAGCAAATGTATTGGATCATGTGTTGTTTTATATTATGTAAGATTGTACAGTTGTTTACTGTAATTTTTACGGTACTTTACTGACAACCCAGGTAGCCATTCAATTACTGTAAAATTTACAGTAATTATTATTTTCTTTCTTTCTTTCTTTCTTTCTTTCTTTCTTTCTTTTTCTTTTTTTACAGTGTATTGTCCAGATTTCTTCATTCCACATTCCACAGTACTAATGATGACCATTTTCATGACAACCACCATGATGTCAAAAAAAAAATGACTGTATTTACATCTATACACTTCTTAATGGCAGTATTTTCATAGTTTATAATTGATCTTGCATTTTTGTAATTTTGCTGTTTATCATTCAACAAGGGAGTCAATAAATAAATGAATAAATAAACAAAGAAATGCCAGGATAGTTCCGCAGCTTCAGCTGGTGATCTATTACTTTTAGCTCAAATGTTACACCATGTATAATAACATGACATGAGAAATGTTTATTAGAGATTTTTTGATCTTACAGAACATGTGAAACCATATCTACTAGCTTAATGTTTAATGATATGTAAATAAAGGTGTACCTCTAGCAAGCTTCTTTGAATACAATGTGCCTTCTTTATCTCCGCAGGTAACAGGAAGTTCTCCTTTCTCTAACAGTTGGGCTAAAAGGAAGAATGTCATGTCACTGCTGGCTTCTGCCATAAAGTCCATTTCCCAGAATGCCCCACAGCACAGCATGTAACCAACTCCATTTTCCAGTTACCTTCACCTTTTAAATAAATTGTAAAAATGCAAGAGCATTGTTTTAACATTGATTCCTGTTTGGTGGTCTTGATTGTGCTTTTTTTTTTTTTTTTTTTTTTTTTTTTTAGGTAGGTAGGTAGGCCACATAAACACATGATAGTGATGCTGTATATTAAAGAACTACTCATTTTTCATGTGTTTGTACCAATAGCTAAATGTTAGCAGTTTGATTTATGCATTTCAGTTAAAATAAAAGATGAACTTACAAAATAATGAAAAGAGATTTTAACCCATAAATTATTATACCCCAAAACACATTGCAATCTTAACTCAGTGTCTGCGTTTAACATTTAACCATTCTTTTTCTAAAATTACCATTAGGTGACACTCCAATTATTGTCCCTATACTGAGAATAAATAAATGAATCTAAACCATAAGTTAAACAGCACATTTCTACTGACTTACAGAGTGTGGGCTTCATGGCTGGTTTTTTTTGGCTGGACACAGAGGAAGGTCCTGGTTCCTCCTCATCTGTTTCTTCACCACTTTTCTTTCTCTTTGTTGCACCCTTCTTTTGCTCTTGCTTCTTTTCCTTTCTCTCAACTTCCGTATTACTGCTTGGTTTCTCTGCACTGGGAAGATTTTCAGAAACCCTAAAGGAGCCTAAAACAAGAGGCAAGATTTAAGATAGTGTTCAGAATGAAGAAAACATTTTTTCTGATCATCCAACATTTGTTGAGTGAAAAAGTGGAAATACAACTGTGAAAATATAACAAAAAAAAAAGATTAGCAAGGGAAAGGCCCAGAATGACTGACCATTAAGAAGGCTTTTTCGGAGCAAGCGGAGAGTGGGATATTTCTGCAGGATGTGATCCCGAAACACACACCTCCAAAACAGTCTCACATGCTGCCGTTGCTTATTCTCCACCCAGTCCAAAATCTCATACACCCCAAACCGCCTTTTCTCCTTACTTTTCATCTTCACTACCTTCTGCACAGAGAGAGAGAGAGAGAGAGAGAGAGAGAGAGAGAGAGAGAGAGAGAGAGAGAGAGAGAGAGATGAGTACAGTGTTTTGGTGTCCGGTTAGGAAGTTGAGGTTTGAGAGAAATAGAGCGTGCAGAGTGCATCGAGTGTCAGAGAAACACACCCAGAACCTCCATTTATCAGTGGTGTGCATGTGTGTGAGTAGTGTGTACAACAGGTAAAGGCACAATGTGGGATTTATTAAAACGAACATTTACTTAGGTACAGTATGTGTATATATAGGCACAGCTTTGAGCATATGTACCAAAATACCTGTGCAAATGCTTTCAAAATTAAAAATAAAGTGCCTTCAGAAGATCTTATTAACCCCAAAGATTTTCAGTCCTCAACACGCAATTGTTGGTGTGCAGGATAATAGTTTTTGCATTAAAAAAAAAAAACAAAAAAAAAAACAAAAACAAAACTTAATAGGCCTACTACCTCCACTTTACTAACCAAAATAGAAATATTTACTTTAGGAAAATGTTTCTTTTGTTTGCACGTTTCCTGGTGGCACTAAGAAAAAAGTCCTGGCTGCTGCCCCCTCAGATTTACCACAAAGCACTGACACTGACGGCTCCTTTCATAAATGTTATATAAATAAAGTAAAATATACAGTGCGAAAAAAAAAAAAAAAAGGAGTGAAGCATATATTCAGTGGAGGTGAGTGGGTGGGATTCACAGCCGTGTGTTCACGCGCTTACACTGCGTACTATGATTTATTTAGCAAACGCAAGTACAATGCTTTCAGTTTCACTTCCTCTCAGTCGTCTCCTTATACCAGTGAGACCCAGTAATACACACTGATCAACAGTAACATCGACACGTTGGACAAATGTAGGAATGCTGTAAAATATTTGGCTCTCTTGCCTTGTAGAGATCCTCAGGTACCAGGTCGTGGTCTCGGAGCTGGCTGAAGAAGATCCGCGGTTCCTTCATACAAGACATCTCCGTCTTCTTGCAGTGAAAAAAACTTATCAACTCCTCATCTGTTAGAAAATCCAACGGATCCATTCGACTGCTGTTCATCTGTCAAAAACAAATCGCTTCTTCTTAATGTCAGACTCTACCTTCGTGATTCTGAGTAGGACTGAATGCTGAGTGAGGATTTGTGTCCGAGAAACCCCGAAAGATGCGTCACCGAAAGTTAACCGGTGACAAAGAAACGGCGTGATATGGGCGTAGAGGCCACACCCTGGTGTAGACAGCCAGAACATGAAAAACTACGAAATGGAAACTTCAACATAGAACGAGATTAATTGTTCTCATAATAAAATAACATTTTAATCGATTATATATATATATATATAAAATCATGTTTATATGTTTTGTTTTTTTAACAAGCAAAATGTCATCCAAAGTTTTTCATACTTAGTTTATTATATATTATTTTTCAGATAGCCTTTAAAAATGCTTTTGACAAACGTATTGAAATCATTCTCATGGCTGGATCAGGAAGCTGCAGCAGGGTTGCATTCACCAAGAAACATCACTGTGAAAGACCATGCAAAACAATTTCATGCAAGCTCGATTTCGCCAACTCAAGTAGTTTTCTGCAAAAAAAAGCACAAAAAACTCAGAGTTGCATCGCAAATTTTGAATAAAGCTGCAGCAAAATCAAGCTTTTTTTGGTTGCAACTGTAAGGCTGGTGCTAAGATATCTGAACCTGGAGAGAACTGCTCTCTGAGGACAAAGGACTCTTACAAAAATTAACATTTGTAAGCTGTCCCACAGAGTGACTCTTGGAAGAAGACGCGAGACTTCATCCAAGATAGCACACCACACTGAGTGGAGATGATCACACCTCACTATTGTTCTTCTAGATTGGACCCTTTGTTCTCTCTCCCCACACCCTTCTCTCTCTTTGTGTTCAGATCACCTTGTACTCACCCAAGGTCTGTATGCATAAGGCGTGACATAAGACATTAGCATGTGAACAAGGAGTCGAGTATACATGTCTGGAAAAATGGTCTCATTCCCTCAGCAGCAGTTCAAAATCACTATTAAGATATAGAGATGTAGAAAAATACCACATGCCGTTAAAAAGTATACCATCCTCAGGTCCCTCACATGAATCACCTCAGACATCCAAGCAAATGCCAAATGACCCCCTGAATTGTGGGCCCAAATTCCAATTATAAATCACAAACACCATTTGGTGGACCTACAGAGTATCTGGGTATTCAGGGAGAGCTGGCCAAAGATTTAGGGAACCTGTAGACAGATCTCCCACACAATTCCTGTGTGTAGTTTCATTGCCAGGTAAACATCTCTAATTCTCTTGTTTGTATTTTTTTGATTATTTTTATATTATTGACCACTGCTCGTTATCTTTTGAATTGGATAAAGAATTATTATTGAAATTACCTGGTTAATCAATTGTTACGTTTGAATTTATTCTGATCTACTCTGAACATGAAGTCCATGTTACCGCAAAACTGCGGCCAGGTTAGTACAGGCTAAAATTCAGGTTTAGGTGGAGCATTGGGGCACGCCAACTGAGATTTTAGAGTCCAGGCTAACGACTTGGCTTTAGTTAAGTGTACTTAGACTGTAAAGGCTAAAAGGAATTTCCGTTTAGAACAACATAGCGTTGATTGACTGATCTAAATAGGGTGAGCCTTAACCTCCGATTATTGTAATATTATTCTAGTTAAGTGCACATGGGAAAACATGGCATGATTATACAAAGCTACTATTCTAGAGAAGTAAAATTGGTCGATTTGTTCTGACAGTAGTGATCATGACCTCTGACTAGAGATAATGTTATTCTAATTAAGTGTGTACAGATGTATGGGGACTAAAGAAAGTACTTTTTAGAAAAAGGGCAGGCATGGGCGGCCATCTAAATAGTATTGGTCAATTACCTCTGTCTAATGACCAAGACTGGCGAGTTTGTGACCGTGAGGTCCGCGTACACGGCCGGCGCGAGACTCTGAGCGACATGGAATCCGAATGAACGAGCACAATATAAGTAAAGGGTTAAATAGGATAATTAAATGTCGAGATAAATTTAATGATAGAGATTGGAATTTTAATATCTCTTAGAATCATTCATAATTGGACTCAGATAAAGTTAAAAGAGGATCGTATTTAAAGTTGACAAATTCATTAATAAATAAAAAATTGTAATCGTCGGGAAATTGCTGAGGAATAAAACACTGTGATTTTTTTTTTAGGAAAATAATCAACCTTAGGGTGGTAAGAGTAACTCCACT
Organism: Cranoglanis bouderius; assembly: GCA_023630585.1. Taxonomy (NCBI): domain Eukaryota; kingdom Metazoa; phylum Chordata; class Actinopteri; order Siluriformes; family Cranoglanididae; genus Cranoglanis; species Cranoglanis bouderius. The sequence continues at coordinate 3,133,502 of CM042544.1, forward strand.
TTGTGTTGGGCCGCATCGCCCCACCCTGTCACTTATTTTCCTCTTATTATTATTGTCATGTTATTTTCCTATAACAGCACACCCTCAAGTATTTTATTCCTTACTTAAATTTTAAAAAAAGTTTTCTAATACTTTTGTTATTAATCTGTTAGTCGACATCAATGAGATTTTGCTATATTAACATATTAGGAAAGTGCATTAATATAAACCTAAATTAATCAACAACTTCTGACCAATCAGATTCCATAATTCAACAGCACTGTGGTACAGTATAAGCAGCATTATAGCACAGTTCTGATTACATTTGTGGATACTTGTGGCAAAAATGTTGAGTTTCTTATGTGGCTTTGTTCATAAGACCGGTTAATGTAATACAGTGGCAGTACGGTAGGTAGTCTGTTGTGCATGTAGCCTGACTAACACACGTTATAAAGTCCTGAACCCTTGATCTAGATACACTCCATAATCTGTAACTGGTTAATTATTTTTTAAGAGTTGTAGCAGTACAAATATAATCACCTGTAATGTGCGACTCGAGCGATAACATACAGGCAGCTCTAAAAAATGGATTAATATATAACGGGTGTAGATCAAGATGGATCAAATATAAGCACAGGACAATCCATTCGATCTATTATTTCACAACAACATTGCAGAGGTTGCTTAATTGTTTAAGCATTACCCTTTAAAAAAAATCAACCCACAAGCCCTCTGAACGGTGTCGAATAAAACTATTAACGTCTCTGCACTCATCGTGCAGAGACGTTAAGATCAGGAAGAAAACACACTTTCAGGTTGAGTGAAGTTTTTTTTTTTTTTTTTTTTTGCACAGCTGCGGTGATATCACAGTGCAGGAAACCACATTTTAAACTCATTGGCTGGCATGACTTCCTGATTTGTTTTGAAACCATAATTCATTTCAGGTACCGAGTGTATTAAGAAGACTAGAATAAATACACAAGTGATGCATGAATTTAAGACATCCACTTCGAAAGGAAATACGTGTCGTAAAGAATATCCTGCACATCTCCTAGAAATAGTCCTGTTTAAAATGTCCTGTTTAAAATGTCCTTTTTAAAATGTCCTGCTTAAAATGTCCTTTTTAAAATGTCCTGTTTAAAATGTCCTGCTTAAAATGTCCTGTTTAAAATGTCCTTTTTAAAATGTCCTGTTTAAAATGTCCTGCTTAAAATGTCCTGTTTAAAATGCTGGCAAATTCTTAATTTTTTTTTTTTATCATTCTGATCAAAATATAAGCTTTTGTATTCATCAGCTGTTTATAAAATCCATCTCTTATTACAGATGTTTATCATTTAAAGATATGATAAATATAATATCTGCTCTAACAGATGAGTCGTGTGTGTGTGACCCAGCTTTCCCAAATCGGAGTAATATTTCAGTATCAATGTAAAATTGGATTTTTCTCATTTTTAAAAAAAAAAAAAGTATATTCTAAGCTAACATTTTTTAAACAGGGCCGTTTAGGATGCTTAATTAATAAAAGGATAAAGAATATCCAATATTTTTCTGGAGATGATTTCAAGCCAGACTCTTCTTTTTTAAAAATTATTATTATTATTATTTTAACTTTTACACTTTTTTTGCAGAAATATCGTTATATTTTCTCCTTCTTCTGAAGCTACTCCAGACACCAAATGATCGTTTGATACTTACAGTCAGTGTGTATCACAGCTGCAGGGTGATTACTGCCAGACTCCACCACCTGAAATAATGTCCGCAACAATCTAGCTGGCGCAACCGCACACGTTCACAGACGGATGTCGCTGGTTAGAAATGTTTATCAGAGAAGATATCCTGCGAGCATCTGATGATTGCGAGTCAGAAATGAAACCAAAAGAGGCTACACTTCCTAACGGTCTGCGTTGACGTTTGAATATTGGGCGGTTTCCAGAGACATGCGGTAAAATAAAGACAAGTTGGATATGTTGGGAAAAAATGAGAGAGAGAAAAATAAAACAAACATGTAAGGAACATTCATAGTTGTGTATCTGATAGATAAGCACAGACTCTTCATTTACACACTTACTGATTAAAACAAACAAAAAAAAAAAACTGTTTAAACACAAAGTCCAGCAGTTATCACATCTTTCTTTTCCCCTTTCCACCCCTCTTCTCAATCCTGTGGGAAACACCATGTCATGCTGGTTTATCCTGAAACTCTGGAGTCTTTTGTGTCACTTGTAGTTTGTCACTCGTGGGCATGTGATGACTACTGTAGCTGAATATTATCATCATTTATGCTTTGTCTTACTTGAATTCGTGTTGAGATCACGCCAGGATATGGTGGTTGAGACCAATGACCTTATTTTCCTAATCTAAGGAATGAAGTGCCACACACCTCACACACCTATCTATCTTCATAGGATTAAAACAGCACTAGGATTTAAATCCAACCCAGGAGCAGGGATATCTTTAAGACAAGAGTAGTTATATCATACACTTTATGTCAAAAAAATGATCTATGACCCCCCTGTCATATGACTTATGACCCTCATGTCAGTCTGATTGACAGTTCGGCCCAACCTGTAATTTACGACTCCACCAGTCTTCTGTCTGTGTGTATGTATGCGCATGCGTGCATGTGTGCGTGTGTACATATGCGCGTGTGTGTGTGTGTTAATGGTTTCTACACCCCCGCTACGTGCGTGTTGAAAAGCTATTGATTAAATAAATAGCTGTGGATAAAACATAGAAGAGGCTCCGTAACACCCACACGGCGTCTGGTCCACGAGTTTCCCAAACCCTTAGAAGGACGATGTGTATTTCACCAAGAATACGTGTTGAAATGAGTGGTGTCGGCTTTTGTGTCAGTGGGGGAAAACAGGGGTGTTATCAAAAACCGAAGACCATCCCTTAAACCCACCCCCACCAACGTTTCTATAAGGTACATAAATCACAAAAAGCTCATGTCACTGTCATGAAATGTGTATAAATTATGACTCTAGTGTCAGTCGCGAACGTGTGTGAACTATGACCCCCTTGAACTGACAGTTTGGCAAACGCTGTAATTTATGACTTTTTCCCTGTATCCTGTGTGTGCGTGTGTGCGTGTGTGTGCGCGTGTGTGTGCGCGCGTGTGTGTGTGTGTGTGCGCGCGTGTGTGTGTGTGTGTGTGTGTGTGTGTGTGTGCGTGTGTGTGTGTGTGTGTGTGTTTCACGACGCATTATATGATAATGAGATGAGTTTTACACCCCTGCTATGTGTGTTGTGGCCTGAGAAAACCGATGTTTTTATGAAAACGTGGCCTGATCAAAGTTTTTGTTAATTTGATTGTAAGAGTGTTTCAATAAATGAACAGACTGATGTTTGTGAAATTACTGAAACATTTGTTGATTACGTTTGTTGAGAAAAACTCTTGTTCTCTTTTTCTGAACTGAAATCCCTAAACATTTAAAAACCATCTGAGTTATTCTTTTGTGGAATCGAATCTGAATATCCTGTGTCATTCTTAACTAACTTTAGCCGATAATACTTTATTATACACACATCACATTCAATAATACAGATAACAACATGATCAAAATACGAGAACATACAAAAAAAAAAAAAGATCAAAATTTTTTAAACTGAGCCGCTGACTCCGGTCATGAGGGGTGAATTGAATACATGGTCATCTGGGTAAAATGAATGTGTTGATGGTGAACTCGAGGGCGTTTTCTGTTTTTATTCTTCTTAGACGAGCGTCAGATAGCATGTGGTAATGGGCCCGAGCTCGGCAGCCCCGCGGTGCCTGCGGCTCAGACACGGCATCAGCATGTATTATCCGGGGGCCGAGTGTGGCCCACGGCTCGCTCTGACACGTGTGTTTTTGTTACGGCGGTAAAGTACTGGGGCCGATTCTTGTTCACCATAACTAGCCCGGATCTGGCTTTAGAGTCTGGGCCACACGCACGCATGCGCATACATACACACAGACAGAAGACTGGTGGGGTCGTAAATTACAGGTTGGGCTGAACTGTCAATCAGGCTGACATGAGGGTCATAAATCATATGACAGGGGGGTCATAAATCATTTTTTTGACATAAAGTGTATGATATAACTACTGACAAGCACTGTGCCTCACTGATTTGAGAAACATTTCATTTTATTCAGCTGATCCAAGACCAGGCATAACAGTAAAATCAACAGGGCAGATTTAATTAACATTCTGTATTCAATAAACAGTCCATACAGGATTTCAGAGTTTTTCATGATTGTTGCATCCAATAAAAAAGCTTGATTTTGCTGTGACTTATTTCAAAATTTGTGATGCATTTTGTGGAGTTTTTTGTGCTTTTTTTTTTTTTTTTGCGGAAAACTACTTAAATTTGGCGAAACCGCAATCGCACAAAATTGTTTTGCACAGTCTTTCACAGTGATGTTTGTTGATAAATGAGACCTTTCAGCTGTACTCATGTTCGACGCACAATCTTTGGCTGAACGTTGTGATGATGCCCAAATCTGTGGTAATTTTGAAATTTCAAAATCGCGAAATCCTGGAGGGACCGAATAAACAACCATCGGTACAGTTAATGCAACACTGATTGTACACATTTTATAAAGATTAACATGAAATGGGACTGTTAAAACTTTTTAAAGAAACTCTTCTGGATCATATTTTGCTAACTTACATGATAACATGATTAACGAGACGACAGACTAAGAACAAAAGACAAAAAAAGGCGGGGTGGGGTGGGGTGGGGTGGGGTGGGGGGTTAGGTTTTGAATGGGGTTTCAGTCAAACATGTGACACACTGGTAAACCAACTGGCTCAAACATCAATTATGTTAGCTGGGGTTTCTACTGAGCTGGAATCAACATGCTGCAGCCTAAGGCATTGAGATGAAACGTAATCTCTGCGTCACACTGATTCTTAAACTCATGAGTCATTCAGTAACCGTGAAACTAATAGAAAAACAATCTATCTGAATGTAGAGTGAAGAAAGTTTAGTGTGGACACACAGACGTTAACGGTCCTGTTCTGCCCAACTGATCAGGCTGGCTTTGAATTTTATATCAGTACAATCGCTACAACAAATACTGATGCAAACAGACTCCCTAAAGCACTTTACATTCTCGGTGATCATATTGATGTCATGTATGACGTCACCTCTTTGGTTCAGACATTTTTAACACTTTTATTTCACCTCGTTACTCTGCGTTCGCACTAGCAAGCGACCATTCATTTTCGATGTGCGTGTTCGACACAGAGCCGCGATTTCAGCGACAGCGACAAATACAAACAGTTGGCTTGAAATTTTCTTGAGACCAATCCTATGGCACTTGTGATCTACTCACAACTTTTAGTTCCTACATGCAATCAGATCCAATTTACTGTTTGATGCATAAAAATGGGAGAAAAGCTTATAACTGAGGTCTCACCTTATAGATTATATATGATCTCTCATTAAATGTATATAGAGACATTACAAAGAAAAATAAAGCTTGGAAGGAAGGATCAGAGATCGTTGGTGCCTCTGGTGAGTGTAGGTACAGTAGCTAGTACAGTTAGCTTGCTCTGCTAATCTGTCAAAGAATCCAAGCATGTAAGATGTAAATCAATCTTAAATACATTTTAAATAAAAGCGGTGTGTATAAATTGTATAGTAAGCAGTAGGCTATACATATTGTCTACTGCTGAAAAAAAAAGCGCATGCCCAGAAGCGACAGCACTAACGATTCACGCCAACGAGAGACAAACTACAATCGACAGTCGCTAGTGTGAACATAGGGTTACTCTTTTTTTTTGTTATGTGATTTTAACCCAAGAAAGTTTCATGTCAGAAAAATTATTTATGATTAGATGAAGTGCAACTTGGACTATACAGGGTCCCCATTGTATTGTAATTTAATCAAAAACTAATAATAATCTGTTTGTTCCACTTTTCAGCTGGACACAAGTTCACCTGCACTGACTGTATCTGAGCGAGTTATTTCTAAATAAAACACATATCAAAAATATAAAAATTGCTTTAAAAACAAGCCAAAAACTTATTTCTTACCAATTTTTTCTTAATTTAAAAAAAAAAAATATTCCATGTAAGAAAAGTGCATCTTCTAGGTACACTTTCCATTTTAACACAACCAAAACAATCAAAAACTCACACAACACATTAAACTTAGTGTAATACACTGCCTTCTAGTTGGTTAGATCTGGTCAACTGTTATGTATCTAAAATGGAGCTAATTCACTAATAAGCATTGCACTTCACCAGAGCTAATCTATTTGAGTTAAATGGCATTCTTGACATTCAATTTTGATTCTTCATATTTGTTAAATTATGTGCAAAACTGCCGATATTAAAGTGTCAGATCACAATAATTGTCTTTTAATGACAATTACGATGATATATCCAAACTTCTGTCCACTTTTAAACTCTTATTGACTTCTCATGCAGTAAACATGATTTTCCTCTCTGAAAATGTCCTGACCTGCACAATGCTCCTTAAAATCCTTACTCCAAAATCCTGAAATACTCTGAAATACAGGAGAATATTGAAATACAGGAGACAGCTGTCCTACCCAAAGGTGGGTGTTTAACATAACACTCATACAGTTCAACTGATTATATACACGTCAAATTACGTTGCTTTATGCAGTAACTGTGCTATAATGTTATCTCTCATACTGAATATATTAATAAATGAAAAAAGAAACTTTTCTTGTAAAAGAAGCAAGAACTCATTGGGCACGAAAATCCAGGCACTATAAATGTGTAAGTTTGAGATGTCACCCTACACTTAACGCCCGCCTTCTTCCCAAATCTGCAAACTGGAATCTGATTGGCTCTTAATCTTTGGGTTTCCATTGTAAAACAAACGATCAGGTTTGTGAAACAGGAGAATCTCTACTGGATCTTAAAGACGATGTGGAACTTCTGCTCAAAGATCTCACTCAGTCTGGCTCCCATAATGCCCAAGTCATTATCCTGCACACACACACACACACACACACACACATACACACACAGAAAAAGAGAAAGACATTAAGTTTTATCTTGATAGAAATAATCAAACACTTTTAGACCACAAGACCATAACAACAAAACACTTTCACATTCGTAGTCGTAGGTGAATTTGTCTCTTTATAGCAGCCATATTCTGTATTAATTAATTATGTAAATCAAGTAATAAAGTAAGAAATGAAGTAAGAAAAGGGTATACGTTACTAAGATGACACAACACTGTAATTACACTAAGGAATGACAGGCTGTAACTTGTCTACACTTGAGTAATTTAACTTAAAAAAAAAAAAAAAAAAAAAAAAAAAAAAAAAAAAAACTATTTTAGTTTTCATGACCTTCATTTAACCTGAAAAATCCCCAACTCCAATTGCAGAAATGCAGGCCCAAACTTGCAAGGAACCTCCACCATGCTTCACTGTTGCCTGCAGACCCTCATTCGTGTACGGCTCTCCAGCCCTTCAGCAAACAAACTGTCTTCTGCTACAGCCAAATATGTCAAATTTTGTCTCATCAGTCCAGAGCACCTGCTGCCATTTTTCTGCACCCCAGTTCCTGTGTTTTCATGCATAGTTGAGTCACTTGGCCTTGTTTCCACTTTGGAGGTATGGCTTTTTGGCCGCAAGTCTTCCCAGGCCACTTCTGACCAGATTTCTCTGGACAGTAGATGGGTGTACCAGGGTCCCAGTGGTTTCTGCCAGGTCTGTGCTGATGGCACTGCTGGACATCTTCTGATTGCGAAGAGAAGTAAGTCTGATGAGTCTTTCATCTGCTGCAGTAAGCTTCCTTGGCCGACCACTGCGTCTATGCTTCTCAACGTTGCCCGTTTCTTTGTGCTTCTTCAGGAGAGCTTGGGGAGCACATCTGGAAACCCCTGTCTGCCTTGAAATTTCTGCCTGAGAGAGACCTTGCTGATGCGGTATGACTACCTTCTGTCTTGTTGCTGTGCTCAGTCTTGCCATGGTGTATGACTTTTGACAGTAAACTGTCTTCAGCAGCCTCACCTTGTTAGCCGAGTTTGGCTCTTCCCAGTTTTATTCCTCGTACACAGCTGTTTCTCTTTCAGTTAATGATTGTGTTTCAACCTACATATTGAATTGATGATCATTAGCACCTGTTTGGTATAATTGTTTAATCATACACCTGACTATATGCCTACAAAATCCCTGACTGTGTGCAAGTGTACCTAGAAGAATTGATGCTGTTTTGGGGGCGGTCACACCAAATATTGATTCGATTTAGATTTTTCTTCTGTTCACTAACTTTGTATTTTTTAATTGATAAATATAAACTATTAAAATGTCTATTTGTGAAAGCATTCTTACTTTATAGCATTTTTTCCACACCTGCCTAAAACTTTTGCATAGTACTATATATATTATATATATAAAAATATTTAAAACAAAGTTGATTCTTTTCCTGTAACAGCATGACACAAAGTATTTTATTCCTTACTTTGCTATTAATTGCTTAGTTTTTAATTCTCTGAAAAGAGCTAAACATGATGTGTCTCTACTGTACAGTTTCCAGGTAACACTTTGATTCATCTATGAAAAAATTCATTTTAAATCTCACCGTGTTCAAAGTTTGGCAGTTTTGGAAAATGAGCCGGATGTCGCCTACAAACTCTCCCACTGTGCCGTACTGACTTCTCTGCAGTTTGGTCTTCACTCTGTTCAGCCACATGGGATTAGAAATCACGCTGCTGTATCTCTCCACCTGCACAAGCACAAGGTTTAACAAAGGTTATGTGTTGAAGTATTATGTCTATCAAATCATGCAATATCGACAACAGGAAATTAAGCTAGATTCCAGTTTCATTTGGTACTGCATACAGTATTATTAACCTATAAGAGATGAAGTGAATAACAAGTGAATCATAGAGAGTGGATTGAAATGGGAAAGTAAAAGTGATTTGAGAGACGACGATGAAAAAGTCTTACTGTTGCAGTGGGATCGTCAGTAAACACACGTTGTGTGTCCTCCTTATACAAACACAACAGCAAATACTCACAGCGCTGATGAAGGAAAATACAGATATAATCAGAACCACAGCTCTGTGTGATGTGTGTGTGTGTGTCTGTGTGTGTGTGTGTATACCTACCATGATGCTTTGGGCTACAGGACTGTTCAAAGCATCTTCCAGACTCATGTGAATCCACATTTGATGGTTAATATTCCAAATACAGAAAGTGCATATCCATTTATCCCTACACACACACACACACACACACACACACACACGACTGTAGAGTTATATTATCCTTTGGGTCCAAAACTGCGACTCCTCTACATTTTTAATATGCATTTACATTACGTTTTTAAAGTTCACTGGTTTATAAGAAAAATGAAGTTCTTGCTTTGAACACTAGGTGTTGCTATCATCTAATCCAAAATTCAGCCAGCTATGGATCTTCTTAAAGTCAGTACAGGATTTCGTGGAGTTTTTTTTTTTGTGTTTGATGCGGGCAAGAATGCTTGATTTTTCATCTTTGGTCTGTTTAAACTTAACAGTTTCCTACATTACCCACAATGCCCTGGCTTCGTTATTTAAAAACCGCAAAGTCTCATTCTCACCCCTGTGTGTTGTTTTGTGTAGTTGGTAAGTGGCAGTTCTGATGGAAAGCTCGTGGACACTCGTCACAGCACACCAGCTTTCCGTCATCATCTCCGTCAGAGTCACAAATGAAGCAAACATCATCGTTATTCTGAGCCAGCTGGTTATAGAATACAATAAAGCAAAAACAATATCAGTTTAAACCTTAAATGTTTACTAGGTTAACCCTAAAAGACCTGAGTCTAAAAGTGGCCACTTGTGCATATCAGGATATTTTTGTGAAATAGCAAGACATGTTTATTTTATTATGTGGTATATAACATAATGTGTGTTGTTACGTGTTTCAGACTCACCGGGTCAGCAGGACGGCACCGATGACATTCACACAGCAGCGAATGGACATACAGGATCTTCATCTGCACACAGAACATACACACATTAGTCTAAACCTGTATTATGTTTCAAATGAAACAAGGGCTTCTCTACAAGAAAGAGAGAGAGTCATCACTCTACTGCATACCACAATGACCTGATCGATCCCTACAAAACTGAGAACCTCCAGAAAACACCACTAAAACCAGGACTGCGCATGTTGTAATTACAGTATTTAATATTCTATAACATCCCTGCTTTAATCACAGGCATGAGTAAGTGTAGACGAACACGATTGACTTCTCTCTCTTGTTCACAGGTTAAACGTATAATGTTGACCAGACAGTATTTTGTCTCTCATATTACCTCCACCAGGTAGTTAAGGGGTTGGCCATGACACAGTATATCTCTCTTCCAGTGTCCGTCTGTCAGCGTTAACCCCTGCTTTACGAACTCCTCAGGAGTGAACCAGCGCTCCTCTGTGCGGATGCTCTTACTGTGCGGCCCTGCAGCACAAACACACACGCGTATGGAAACACACAAACACACTCTGAGCAGCCTTCCCTTTTTTTCTTTTACTTCAGACCAAATGTGAATGAGTTGAAGAATCTTTCCTACAACACTGATTATCAACATTATTAACAAACATGGCAGTGAAAATGTTTTAAAAATGTCTTTTTAGTGAGTGAATATAGGGAGATTTACAACCTGTTGAATCTAAAATATTTCACTGACAATATTTCAGTGCAGTGCAACTAAAAATGATGCGTATTTTTGGTGCAAGATAAATAGAAAAAGTTTTTTTTTAAATCTAAAAGTATAAAAGATAAGATATATGTATATATAGATGAAAGAACAATAAGAACAAGAATTATAAAAGGGCATTACAATTAAACAATATATCTAAAACATAACATATACTAGTGATGGGAATTGCGGCTCTTTTTATTGAGCCGGATCAATCGGCTCAGCTCAGCAATGAGAGCCGACTCTTTCGGCTCCCAAACACAAACCATTCCAAACAAATCACACTCACTGCACTGTTGGATCTACAATTCTAATATGGCTGTGAAGGTTGTTATTAGACCCTGCTGCATATGATATTTTTACCTTACAAATTCTACATTCTGCCTTAATGTTTTCTATGTTATTAAAATGCATGTATTTGTTAGAGTATACACAGGAGGGCTGGATGCATGCGCAGGGGAAAAAGTCACTTTATTCAGGATAACCAAATGTAACGGAACACATTCAAAACTATAGGAACAGGGGAAAAACGCAACACGAAGGCAGGGTCAAAAAACAGACAACAATCCACAAAAATGGCAAGGCAGTAATTCACAGGGCTATAGCAATAATCCAAAAACAGGGCAAGGCAGTAATCCAAAGGGCTATACCGATATTCCAGAGTCCAAGAAACGTGAGCGAGGTTCATAGCCAGAATACACAGTCCATAGAAACATGAATGAAACAAAGGTTAACGTAAAACACCTGAAACTCATAATGAAACATAAAGCAGAGAACCAATGAACAAACAGGGGCGGAGACATGACATAAACCAAAATAAAGAACCAATAAGCATACGGGGCGGAGACATGACATAAACCAAAATAAAGAAACATGTGGCGAAGTAAACAAAGCGAGAGTCTGTGAATGGGAAATGTGCTACTCGCTGGCCTCAGCGAACAGCTCGAGGGGAAAACCCTAACCGTATTAAATGTATTTAAATGGAGAATGTTCATCACTAATATATACACACACAACATATAAATATAAACTGCAAATGCGAAAGATCAAAACAACTAATAAAGTCAGCAAGAAAATAGACTAAAAAACAACTGCTTTTTCAAGCACTTCTCTTCTGGAATACTTTTCTTCGGTATTTACACTGGTTTTCAAAACAGCTTTCTGTGCTATAACGTCACCTATCTCGCCCTTTTGTGCAACAACAATGGCTCCAGGCACGTGATCTAAAGCTCAAATCTAATTGGATGGCCCGTTTCATCGCGGGGCGATGGGGAAAAAAAAAATCGACACACTGCTCGGAATTTTTTTTTCTTCGAGTTTCTCGAATCCCGGTGTGAATAGCTCCATAGGGATCTACTGTTTCGATTCATGAGCATCATCGCGTCGAACATCTGCATTGCAGTGTATAGTGTACATTGTGTGAGCAGCTTGCTTTTCATACCAGCACAAAAAAGACGCCGGCCAGTGATTTTTCTGGGGAAAAAATACAATATTTTATGTGCTATTAAGTGCAAATACAGCATTGCATTATTACATAATGTGCACCGTTTCACAAAGCACAATCAAAATCACTTGGGCCACAGTGTGAAACATTAAGCTTAGCTCTGTTTACCTACCTGCAAATCTTTCTTTATATAAAGCTCCAGTGACAGAACCACATCTGACTGGTAAAACTGCAGCCTCAAACACTGGATCCACTGGCTCTCTCTCTTCTTCCTCTTCTTCATTTTCCTCTCCTTCTTCTTCCTCATCGTCTCCTTCTTCTTCCTCATTGTGTCCTTCTTCTTCCTCATCGTCTCCTTCTTCCTCGTTGTCTTCTCCCTCTTCTTCTTGTTCTCCATCCTCTTCTCTTTCCTCCTCCTGGTCTTCATTTGATCCCTTCATCTCTACACTGGATTCTGAGTAACAGAGAACAGACGTGTTCAGTGTATTTGGCCTGGCTCCAGCTTTACTTATCATCAGAAAATCATATAAATAATAAAAGAGTGTGTCTGTGTGTACTGACGAGAGCTGGAGCTTCCAGAGGAACTGAATGGAAACAGCACTCTCCGACTCTGCAAGGACAGAACATCAGGTGATAATTTACTAAAAAAAAAGCGTGCCAAGAAACAAATCGGGAAAAACAGAGAAACACTGAGTGAAAAGGGCTCGGCACCTTCCGAACACATCTTCTCTTCGTGTCTGGACACTGCAGATGGTCCTCCTTACAAAACAGAGAAAAAAGTGAACAACAACAATAACAATAAAAGCAAAACATAATGTTTACATGTTTATACCTGTAGACATAGTTGGCCGATTACCTTTATAAGTTTTTGTAGTGGAGTATTTTGGCAGCGGATGGAGAGCTTCCAGTTCTTGTAGTTCCCCTTTCCCGAAAACTTCTCAAAGCCACTGGGGGTGAACCATTGACCCTTAGACAGAATACACTCGATCCCTATAGGAACAAAGTCAAAGTCACATGTCACTTAACCATAAAAGAAAATCTAATCCAACAATATAATTATTCAATCTTCCTCTTTCCATATATGGTTATTGTTTGCTGTTGTCATTAACTGATTTAATGGTTTCAGTTCAATTAAATTCAGTTGTATTTGTACAGCGCGTTTACCTACAGACACTGTCACAAAAGCAGCTTTAGAGAAACACAGATATAGACTGAGATCACTAATAAACAAGCTAGAGGTGACAATGCCAAGAAAAACTTTCTGGAACAACACGAGGATGAAACCTTAACAGGAATCAGACTCAAAAGGAAACCCGTCCTCTCCTGGGTCACACCAGATAGTGGGATTATAAAGCATTACAGTATATGGGTGTAGAAGAAAAGAAAACTGTGTCATGTGTGTTTACAGGATGTTCAGTATAAGCAGATTGTGATTATGAGTCCTGGGATGAGCTTCAGGACAGTCTTTATGATTACAGCAGCAGCTCTTACATACAAATCTACAGTATCCAGGTGAAATTATCCACTTATGCAAGAGTGAGTGTTGGGCTTAAACTGTTAAAATGTTGCATCTATTGTAATATTTGTGAGTTTAATAACATTTAAAAGACATGTGACTGATTAAGGTGTACCTTTGGCTAGTTTGTCCCGATACAGTGTGCCTACTGTATCACCACAGGTAACAGGGAGAAAAGTTTTATACAAACGCCACGTCCAAATATCAGCCTGTTCTCCTTTTTTTAATGGAGAGTCTAGGAGAGAGAGAAACAGATTAGCAAATACAATCAGTAAACCTTAGAAGCACTGCAAATCATTCTTTCCATATAGCTCACTATACTTTATAGCCAGGTCTTAAGGCGTTCTCGTCTTGAACATAGTCCAATTAATATTTAGGCGTACAATAATCTTCTGGCTTTTACTGGAGTCTTGGAGCTTTTCATTCCTGAACTTTCCTGAACACGTTTGGTCCAATTTATTTATTTAAAGGCCTAATTGTTTATGACTTGCATTTAAAACCATTCAAGTCAAGCAAAAATTGAAATATGCCAATAACTGTAAGAAGTCGATAATAAATTACTAAAGAATTATGAGTTGTGATTGAAAATTCATAGAAACCCACTTTTAAAACCACTGCTTTATATGCTGTACACTCTCAGAAAAAAAGGGTACTAAATTGTACCATCCCTTGTCACTGGGGCGGTTTATCTTTGGTGACTTTAATATATAACATTCCCCGTGGGAAAGTTGGTACAGTTTACCCTTGAAAAGATTTAAGGTATAATTATATACATAATTTGACTGTAAATACCTTTATTATAGTGCAAAACCTTTGAGGGTTAGGGTTAGCATGTCATGCATCTTTCTAGGTAAAAGATATGTACTAAAAGGACAAAAAGATTTACACTTGATGGTACCACCCTGGCAACAAGGAATGCTACAGTTTAGTAGAATTTTTTCCTGAGAGTGTCAAAAATCCTTTAACTTAAATTAATCAGTTTTATTCTTAAGCTTAGGCTACATTCTGTACATATTATGTAAGATGCACATACTGTAATTACAATATTTACTATACTGTCATAGCTGTGCACGTTATATATAAAATATACTGTATTTTGCAAATTAGTATGTTAGTAGATATTCCAATCTTTAATACTTGTGTCAGATCTTTACATTAGTTTTTCACTTGCGATGCTTACTTTCATACACCAATCTCAGTTTGTCTTTGTTATAGTGTGCATGTATTGTATGTGATATACATAAATGACTCACTGAATGTGGGCCTTGTGGTTGGTTTCTTCCTGATAGGAGTGGAGCAAGAGGAAGGCCCTGGTTCTCCCTCCTCTTCGGGCTCTTCAACACTTTTCTTTCTCTTTCCTCCTCCTTTCTTTCCTTTTACTTTCTTTTCCTCTTTCTGCACTGACTCTTTCTCATTATTGTTTGGTTCCTCGGTATCAGGGAGCTTCTCATAAAACTTGAAGGAGCCTGAAACGAGAGTCAGATATGATTAAAATTATAGTGGAATCACAACAATAATAAACAATGAATTATTATTACTTTTTAACAGATGCAGTGACTTACCATCCATAAGGCTGTTTCGGAGCAAGTGGAGAACGGGATATTTTTGCAGCATGTGATCCTGAAACACACAGCTCCAAAACACCTCCACACACTGTCCTGGCTCATTCTCCAGCCAGTCCAAAATCTCATACACACCTTCCTGCTTTCTCTCCTTACTTCTCATCTTCATTACCTTCTGCAAAGGGAAGTGTGTCCGCTTTAATCAGGGCGTCTGTGGCCCAAACCGACATGTTATGTATGTAATGAATGTAATGCATTGTTCTTTCTTGCCTTGTAGAGCTTCTCAGGCACCAGGTTGTGGTCTCGGAGCTGGCTGAGGAAGATGTGCGGTTCCTCCATGCAAGAGATCTCAGTCTTCTTGCAGTGAAAAAACTTAATCAACTCCTCTTGGGTTAGAAAATGCAACGGATCCATTGGGTCGCTGGAGCTCCCATTCACACGTCCGCACAATTAAACGGTGGTTATTTTAAATATAGCCTACAATAATTCACCAGATAATAGGCCTATGTTTCCGTTCAAACCCTCACAGGCCACATTAACATGCGATGATACCTTCAGCTACATGCCAAAACAAAGTCTGTATGGTTTTTTTTTTTAAACTATGAAAATCTACCTTTGATATCCTGAAAGGATATGGAAAGGAGTGTCTCGGCGCTGAATGAAAATTTATTATGCGAAAGTAAATCTCAAATCACAACAAATCTCCCGCCTGCGTCTCACACCACTTCCACACTCGAGAAAACCCGGAAGTTGACGCAAGGAAAACGAAAGTTAACCTGTGAGCAAGATGACCATCACGCATCACGATTCAAAACCCAGCCCCAGATTTCAAATCAGCGATGGGATTTGGTAAAAACAACAACAACAAAAAAACAAGCAAAAAAAAAACCCCAAACAAACAAACAAAACAAAAAAAAAAAAACCCGCAAAACATTCACATTAAACAGATACGATTAATTATACCATGTTGGATTCTGGATTCTGATTGGTCAGATGCCGCTGATTAATTCTCTTTAACAGCAGCGCTGAAATAATGCTGACTGTAATTCACACATATATAAACATCACAGGTTTAGATTAACTGAATCTACATAATATAAGGCTAATAGCTAATCATATATATTTTTTTTAAAAAGGCATGCTGTTAAAATGTTAAAAATGTATCATTTTTGGTATTGTGAAGCTTTAGGTAGGCCTACATTTATTTATATAGTTTATTTGTTAGGTCGCGCTACGAGCGTGACTACAATTCCCAGCAGGCACAGCAGCCTACAAATATGGCCGCCACGGACTACACTCCCCAGAGCACTCCCTCACTCCCACGCTCACAATCACCCGCCTTCTGATGACGCACACCTGTAGGCAATCTCAAGTGCAATATAAAAGATCTATCGCTTTAAACTTCCGGCGCGAAGTATTTGTGCTATCTTTGTATCTGACATTTACCAAGCCTTTATTCTCTGACGGATTATCTCTGGTTTACGAACTTTGCTTGTGTTTAACGGATTTTGGATATTTGTCTCTGCCCTTGGTCTGTCTATTTGGTGTTTATGGAACTTTTGCTACGTTTGCGGATTTTGTGTGTTGCTCTGCCTCTGATTACTCTGTTTGCCCGTGATACTGAACACTACCTGTTTATTGATCATTCTTCTGCCTCACGTTTTGGAACTGTTGATATTTATCCTTATAATACAAATAAAGCATCGAAAGTACTCTGCACTTGCATCCAGTCAACTGTGCAACTCATAACAGAATACTTCGCCATCATGGATGCAGCGGAGGAAATTCGCCAGGCTATCACCGCTCACGGGCAGCTCCTCGGCGAACAACATCGGCGTCTATGGGAAGTAGACCAAAACTTACAACGTCTCTCCCAAGCTATCAGCGAAAGGACACCGCCTGTCACGCCTGCCTCCTCGGCTACCTCTCGGCTGCCCAGGCCTACGCCTCACACATACGCCGGCGATCCTGCATTATGTAAGGGTTTTTTTGCTACAGTGTGAATTGTATTTCGACTGTCACGGAAACATATCCGACACGGAAAAGGTGGCGTGGGTCATGTCGTCATTATCCGGAAAAGCTCTTAAATGGGCCACTGCCGTGAAGGAGCGAGGTGGAGAAGCGCTTACTTCATATGACCGATTCACCACTATGTTCCGGCGAGTCTTTGATCACGCTCCGGACGACCAGGAAGTAGGAGAGCGATTACTCACGCTTCGTCAAGGTTCGCTCCGTGTCGCAGAATACGCACTTGAGTTCCGGACCATCGCGGCAGGCAGCGGCTGGAACGACGCTGCTTTAAAAGCCGCTTTCCGCCAAGGCCTGAAACCCAGTATTCTCACAGAAATGGCATGTCGCGATGAGCCCCTCACTCTCGATTCACTTATTGATCTCGCCATCCGGCTAGATCAGCTTCTTCACAGCCGCAACTTTCACCGGAACCTCCCGGAGCCTCCAGCTACACTCGCTACCACAGAACCAATGCAACTCGGCCATGCCAAGCTCAACAATGAGGAGAGAAAGGAGACGTCAAGGAGACCTATGCTTCTATTGTGGTGAAGCCGACCATCTCATCCACCACTGCCCGGTCCGCCCCTCGAGAACCCTCAATTTCAATGTTTTATTAACGACGTACTGAGGGACATGCTGGGGATGTTCGTTATCGCCTACATTGACGATATTCTTATCTACTCACCCACTTATGACTCCCATGTGACCCACGTGCGCCAGGTCCTTACACGCCTCCTAGAGAACCAGCTCTACGTGAAAGCAGAGAAATGCGAATTCCACAGAAACTCCACGAAATTCCTAGGATATGTCATTAGCCCCGAAGGGGTCGCGATGGATGAAAGCAAAGTGGCTGCAGTAACCCGATGGCCCACTCCCAAAACTATTAAAGAGTTGCAACGCTTCCTGGGGTTTGCTAACTTTTATCGACGATTTATCCGGGGCTTCAGCTCTATAGCTCTACCACTCACCGCTCTGTTACACGGCAAACCGCGCCGCCTTCTATGGAATCAAGAAGCCGAGAAAGCCTTAACCCGACTTAAAACCGCATTTTCCACTGCTCCTATCCTTAAACACCCCAATCCCTCTCGTCCTTTCGTGGTGGAAGTGGATGCTTCTGAGACAGGAGTGGGAGCCGTTCTGTCCAAACGTTTTGGAGAAAAACCAAAACTTCACCCCGTAGCTTTCTTCTCAAAAAAACTATCCCCGACAGAAAAGAACTATGGTGTGGGTGACCGGGAGCTATTGGCCATCAAATTGGCACTGGAGGAATGGCGCCATTGGCTCGAAGGAGCCGAACACCCTTTTATCATATTCACAGACCATTAAAAAAAATTTGGAATACCTTCGTACAGCCGAACGGTTAAACCCCCGCCAAGCCCGTTGGTCTCTTTTCTTCACCCATTTCCAGTTCACCCTGTCATACCGTCCGGGCCACAAAAATCACAAAGCAGACGCCCTATCATGTATACACACTGACGAGCTTACTCAGGAGAACCCTGATCCTATTCTGCCTTCCTCCTGTTTCTTTGGGGCCATCCAGTGGGAATTGGACCATTTGATAACCCGTATCCCTCGCAACCAAATCCCAGCTGCTTGTCCACCTACTAAACTCTTCGTTCCACTGGCCCATCGCAAGCAGCTCATAACCTGGGCTCACACGGCACCGGGCACGGGTCACCCTGGTATTCAACGAACCTACCACTTGTTAGAACCCAAGTACTGGTGGCCCAACATGATACGTGAGATACAGCACGCCGTAAAATCATGCACCGTTTGTGCCCAAGCCAAAGTCCCCAAAGCACTCCCAGTCGGCAAGCTCATGCCACTTCCCACACCTCAACGACCCTGGTCACATCTCGCTGTTGACTTCATCACCGATCTTCCCAATTCACTGGGTAACACCACCATATTCGTCATAATTGATCGATTCTCCAAGTCTCTACGTCTCATCCCTCTCTCTGGCCTCCCATCTGCCTTCTATTCAGCCGAACTTTTGTTCAACCATGTTTTCCGCTATTTTGGCATCCTAGAGGATATAGTAAGTGACCGGGGCCCACAATTCACCTCGCAAGTCTGGTCTAGCTTCATGGAGAAACTGGGAGTGAATGTGAGCCTAACCTCTGGCTACCACCCTGAATCTAACGGCCAAGCAGAACGCGCAAATCAAGAAATAGGACGCATGCTACGCTCCTTCTGCAGTCAAAACCCGCCAGACTGGGCTCGCTTCCTACCTTGGGCAGAATATGCCCAAAATTCACTCCGTCACTCAGCCACTCACCTCACACCGTTCCAATGCACCCTGGGGTATCAACCTCCGCTGTTCCCCTGGAACGCCACTGCCACGGATGCTCCCGCAGTTAATGAATGGTTCGAGCGGAGTGAACAGTTATGGGCAACCACTTATCGACGGCTACAGCTAGCGGCTCACCAAGCCAAAACTCAGGCAGACCGTCGCCGTCAGGACACACCCAGATATCAACCAGGAGATCGGGTATGGCTATCTACCAGGAACCTCAAACCCGTGCATCCATGCAAAAAACTCTGCCCCCGCTACACAGGCCCATTCAAAATCATTAAACAAATCAACGAAGTGACATATAAACTGGCTCTTCCACAGCACTGGCGCATAGCACCATCATTTCACGTTTCACTGCTCAAACCCGTTAATGCCGGTATCCTGGCTACCAATCACCCTCAGGAAACCCCACCACCTCCGCTGGAGGTCAGCGAACAACCAGCTTATCAGGTAAACCGCATCCTCAAATCCCGTCGCCGCCAGGGCAAACTGCAGTATCTCATAGACTGGGAAGGATACGGCCCAGAGGAACAAAGCTGGGTCCCAGCACAGGACATTCTTGACCCTCAACTAATCCAAGAATTTCACCACCTTCACCCGGAATATCCAGGTCCTCGACCCAGAGGCCGACCCAGGCAAGGTAATGCTCCCAGAGTGAGCCCTTCGGGGGGGGGGGCTCTGTTAGGTCGCGCTACGAGCGTGACTACAATTCCCAGCAGGCACAGCAGCCTACAAATATGGCCACCACGGACTACACTCCCCAGAGCACTCCCTCACTCCCACGCTCACAATCACCTGCCTTCTGATGACGCACACCTGTAGGCAATCTCAAGTGCAATATAAAAGATCTATCGCTTTAAACTTCCGGCGCGAAGTATTTGTGCTATCTTTGTATCTGACATTTACCAAGCCTTTATTCTCTGACGGATTATCTCTGGTTTACGAACTTTGCTTGTGTTTAACGGATTTTGGATATTTGTCTCTGCCCTTGGTCTGTCTAATTGGTGTTTATGGAACTTTTGCTACGTTTGCGGATTTTGTCTGTTGCTCTGCCTCTGATTACTCTGTTTGCCCGTGATACTGAACACTGCCTGTTTATTGACCATTCTTCTGCCTCACGTTTTGGAACTGTTGATATTTATCCTTATAATACAAATAAAGCATCGAAAGTACTCTGCACTTGCATCCAGTCAACTTTGCAACTCATAACATTATTTATTTAGTTTATTTAACATTTATGGAAGGAGTCTCCAGTGTCAGCGCTTTGTCAATCAGTAAGTTTTCTGTCATAGGAAAGTCTTCAGGACAGAGGAGTTTGCACTTTCCAGATTCTCTATAACGCGACAAGTTGTGTGTGTGTGTATGTGTGTATGTGTGTATGTGTATATATATATATGGGCTTAGTAATATCAAAAGAGAGAAAAAAAGAGGCTGTTGAGAACAACCTTAGAACTTAAGTGAGAACAGGAACTAACTTGCCTCACGGACGTTCCAGAACCTTAAACGTAACTATAAACGGATAAAAGTAAGACACCTTTTTAAGGTCTTTATCTATCCCAACCATTGACTCATAACAGTCTCCAAGTTAGACAGGCCCTTCAAGCTAGATAAAATTAAGAAAACATTGAAACTGATGCAAAATCGAAAGTGTCCAGGTCCCGACAGTTTTCCAAAGTAGCTCCACTTTTTTTTTTTTTTTTTGTAAACATGTTTATTAAATCCACCAAATGTGGTACCCTTTCTGTGACTATACTCCAAGATATTATTTCCCTTATTTATTCTAGATTTAAAACCCCTGCCAGCTATTATTTCTAATGATCAAACTGTCTTTATTAGGAAACACCACTTATTTCATAATGTTAGAGCCTCCTAAATATCTTATATACTCCCTATAAGAGGAATAAACACTTTATGGTGTGCTGTTATTGGAATATAATCAACAGTAATTTCCTGTCGAGCTGCATCACACCACAGCATCTTTGATTATTTTCCTGTAACAGCACACCCCCAACTGTTTAATTCCTTACATAACATCAGTTTGCATGCAGTTATGTACATATGGACATTACAACTGTTTGTAGTTTACAACTGTTATGAATGTAATGTGTATAGAGTTACAAAACCTTTCCTTTTCAAATTTGTGACACTGTGTAGAGAATAGATGTGTGCTGATAAACTTCACCACCTGGATAATTACCTAATGTTTTATCGTGGCTTATGGCATCACTTTATTGGTGTAATGAATTATAAATAGTATGTTTAAGGAATATTTCTACTTTAGTATAAATGTTTCTAACCATTATACTTTTGCTTCACTAGATTTTTTAAAAGACAAATGATTTTTAATCTGATTAATTTCCCCAGATGCATTTGTTACTTTCTTCAATATTAAGACAGAAAATAAAGTCTGATGACTTTCCCACCATAGTTTCTCTGATGTCCAATCACCAAACCTCAGCTAGACGACTCGTTCACGACCCACACATCACTACATTTTACCTCATCAGAAAGATTACTGCGGTATGACGTTTGTTAAAACGATTATTACTAGACTATTTATATATTATTGCTCTTATTTTTTGTCTCTCAGTCTCTTTTTGTTTCTGAAATAACGTTACCGTTAATTATTCACGACTAGATGAGGAAACTTTGGCTGTATTTCAACAGATAGCCGATAGCTAGTTTTCCCCACAGCATATTAGCCAACGCCGTTGTAGGCTAACTAATTAAATAAATCTGTTGGATAAATACATTAAATTAGAACTAAGTGCTACCTGAAACATGCAGTGATGGAAGCTGAACCTCAGCATTACTGATGCTAGCCTCAAATAAATAATTTAATGTAGATATATTTTAAATCTTGAAGTAAATTAGTAGCAAGCAACACCCTGAACTCAGAACTAGCTAGGTTAGCTAACCATGGTAATGCACGCGCATACGATTCCATATCTGACACTAAAATATATATGTATATGTATATGTATATGTATATGTATATGTATATGTATATGTATATATATATATATATATATATATATATATATATATATATATATATATATATATATATATATATATATATATATATATATATATATATATATATATATATATGTATATGTGTATATATATATATATATATATATATGTGTGTGTGTGTGTGTGTAAATTTTTAGGTAAGCTGTCATATTTTAATTATTTTAAAAGGAAGATGACAAATTACATCCACTCAGTTAAGCCCTCCCTAAAACAGAAAGCAATTAAATATCAATATATTATTTATTTAAAATATTAAGCGTAAAGGTATGTAAGCTTGTTTAAACTTGTGTGTACTTGAGGAGATTAAAATAAATAAATAATAATCGTAAAAAATAGTCAGCACACCAAACACACCTGATGCATCACACAGCTTGTGTTAGACACTTTAATGTCATTACCCTTAAATACAAAAAGTTTGTGTTTGAGTTTAGTGAACAATGTGAAACATAAATACGAACACGTTTTCTTCTGCAACGTAACCAATTTCCAAATTTGATTAGCTTAGGACAGGACTTCCAAAACTTATTGGGGCAAATGACCCCAAATGGACACGAAATTCCAGATGTATAATATAGGACTTCTGTAATATTCAAACTAAGGCTACACGATTATGACAAAAATCACAACTGTCGATTATTCCCATGAAATTGTAAGTGTGATTATTAATTACGATGATTAGAATTTACATTGAATGATGATTGGAATTGCTTTATAACATTGTTTGAAGCGACTGCTTGCCATGTTTTTTATATACACATACAAATAAGCTGATATCTGTCTTCCTGAAACACTTTTATTCCTTTTCTATAGCAATAAGCTTCAAAGGTCAACTACACATTGGTTCGGGTTTCTTCTTTAAATAAAAAAAAAAAAAGAAAAGCAAAAATATGCATGGTATAATAATGTTATCTAAAATGAAAACAATGGAAAAACTCTTAAGATAACCTGTGTTACACCTCGTGTTGCACCTCCGTGGCTGAATTTTAGCGGATGGTTGAATAAATTCGTGGTGTTGGTTGTTGGTGCAGAAACAGCTATTCGACAGAACAGTACAGTTTATTCAACCATCTAAAATTGAAGCGCGGAGTGCAGTACGAGGAGTAACACAGGTTATCTTAAGAGGCTTGAGCCATTGATATGCAGTTATTAGAGAGAGGGAGAGAGAGAGCGCAAGAGAGCACGTGTGATTGCAGTAATGAGATAGAAAAGCCTGTGAACAAGTAGGCTTAATAATATTTATTTATTTATTTGTTCTATTTTTATATTATCAGCATGAAAATAAAAACAACTGTAAACTCTCTCTCTCTCTCTGCAATAACTGCATATCAGTGGCTCGGGCCTCCTTTACTACTGTAGCTCTAAAATGACGTGTTGGAATTAGCAAAGGAGGCCTGAGATGGGATGCGTAATAAATTAGTTCCGCACACAAGAGCATTTTAAGGAAATAAACCCGACAAATATCCTGAAATAAAACATCTGAACAGAGTCTTCAGGTGCGGTAACTGAGGTATAAGTGGAATAATCGACTCCGGTCCGTTGAATTAGTAAAAAAAATAACGCGTCACTTTACCACCTCGGGTGTGTGTTATTCTTCTAATAATTCAACAAAAGGCCGTCAATTATTCCTTACGGAAAATATATAAAAATTGAGATACAAGAGTAAGGAATATAAGACATTAAATTCATGGAAAACATTAATTCATGGAATTTTAAAAGCATATAAAAAATAAAAACCTCTCTGTTAAAAGGTTATATAATAAAATATACATTTTAGCCTGGATTTTACAGTTGAAGCGTCTGACTCTGACTCACTAAAGGACCTGTATCCTAAAATAATGATAAACAAAGGGGTTTATAGAAGATAACAAGTTCACGTAAATAGTCAGATGTTGTCAGTGTTATTGCTTTAAAGGTTAACGACAAGATTTAACATCAGCATTTGTCTTTTGATGATAAACTTTCCAATAAGATGCAGAAATGCTACTGGATTTTAAAGACGGTGTTAAACTCCTTCTCAAACTTCTTTTTCATTTTGGCTCCCATCCTGCCATACTTATTATCCTGCAGACACACACACACACACACACACACACACACACACGGTCATTGTTTTTTTTTTTTTTTTTTTTTTTTTTAGGTAGGTAGGTAGGCCACATAAACACATGATAGTGATGCTGTATATTAAAGAACTACTCATTTTTCATGTGTTTGTACCAATAGCTAAATGTTAGCAATTTGATTTATGCATTTCAGTTAAAATAAAAGATGAACTTACAAAATAATGAAAAGAGATTTTAACCCATAAATTATTATACCCCAAAACACATTGCAATCTTAACTCAGTGTCTGCGTTTAACATTTAACCATTCTTTTTCTAAAATTACCATTAGGTGACACTCCAATTATTGTCCCTATACTGAGAATAAATAAATGAATCTAAACCATAAGTTAAACAGCACATTTCTACTGACTTACAGAGTGTGGGCTTCATGGCTGGTTTTTTTTGGCTGGACACAGAGGAAGGTCCTGGTTCCTCCTCATCTGTTTCTTCACCACTTTTCTTTCTCTTTGTTGCACCCTTCTTTTGCTCTTGCTTCTTTTCCTTTCTCTCAACTTCCGTATTACTGCTTGGTTTCTCTGCACTGGGAAGATTTTCAGAAATCCTAAAGGAGCCTAAAACAAGAGGCAAGATTTAAGATAGTGTTCAGAATGAAGAAAACATTTTTTCTGATCATCCAACATTTGTTGAGTGAAAAAGTGGAAATACAACTGTGAAAATATAACAAAAAAAAAGATTAGCAAGGGAAAGGCCCAGAATGACTGACCATTAAGAAGGCTTTTTCGGAGCAAGCGGAGAGTGGGATATTTCTGCAGGATGTGATCCCGAAACACACACCTCCAAAACAGTCTCACATGCTGCCGTTGCTTATTCTCCACCCAGTCCAAAATCTCATACACCCCAAACCGCCTTTTCTCCTTACTTTTCATCTTCACTACCTTCTGCACAGAGAGAGAGAGAGAGAGAGAGAGAGAGAGAGAGAGAGAGAGAGAGAGAGAGAGAGAGAGAGAGAGAGAGAGAGAGAGAGAGAGAGAGAGAGAGAGAGAGAGAGAGAGAGAACACACCCAGAACCTCCATTTATCAGTGGTGTGCATGTGTGTGAGTAGTGTGTACAACAGGTAAAGGCACAATGTGGGATTTATTAAAACGAACATTTACTTAGGTACAGTATGTGTATATATAGGCACAGCTTTGAGCATATGTACCAAAATACCTGTGCAAATGCTTTCAAAATTAAAAATAAAGTGCCTTCAGAAGATCTTATTAACCCCAAAGATTTTCAGTCCTCAACACGCAATTGTTGGTGTGCAGGATAATAGTTTTTGCATTAAAAAAAAAAAAAAAAAAAAAAAAAAAAAAAAAAAAAAAAAACTTAATAGGCCTACTACCTCCACTTTACTAACCAAAATAGAAATATTTACTTTAGGAAAATGTTTCTTTTGTTTGCACGTTTCCTGGTGGCACTAAGAAAAAAGTCCTGGCTGCTGCCCCCTCAGATTTACCACAAAGCACTGACACTGACGGCTCCTTTCATAAATGTTATATAAATAAAGTAAAATATACAGTGCGGAAAAAAAAAAAAAAGGAGTGAAGCATATATTCAGTGGAGGTGAGTGTGTGGGATTCACAGCCGTGTGTTCACGCGCTTACACTGCGTACTATGATTTATTTAGCAAACGCAAGTACAATGCTTTCAGTTTCACTTCCTCTCAGTCGTCTCCTTATACCAGTGAGACCCAGTAATACACACTGATCAACAGTAACATCGACACGTTGGACAAATGTAGGAATGCTGTAAAATATTTGGCTCTCTTGCCTTGTAGAGATCCTCAGGTACCAGGTCGTGGTCTCGGAGCTGGCTGAAGAAGATCCGCGGTTCCTTCATACAAGACATCTCCGTCTTCTTGCAGTGAAAAAAACTTATCAACTCCTCATCTGTTAGAAAATCCAACGGATCCATTCGACTGCTGTTTATCCGTCAAAAACAAATCGCTTCTTCTTAATGTTAGACTCTACCTTCGTGATTCTGAGTAGGACTGAATGCTGAGTGAGGATTTGTGTCCGAGAAACCCCGAAAGATGCGTCACCGAAAGTTAACCAGTGACAAAGAAACGGCGTGATTTGGGCGTAGAGGCCACACCCTGGTGTAGACAGCCAGAACATGAAAAACTACGAAATGGAAACTTCAACACAGAACGAGATTAATTGTTCTCATAATAAAATAACATTTTAATCGATTATATATATATATATATATATATATATATATATATATATATATATATATATATATATATATATATATATATATATATATATATAATGTTTATATGTTTTGTTTTTTTAACAAGCAAAATGTCATCCAAAGTTTTTCATACTTAGTTTATTATATATTATTTTTCAGATAGCCTTTAAAAATGCTTTTGACAAACGTATTGAAATCATTCTCATGGCTGGATCAGGAAGCTGCAGCAGGGTTGCGATGGACCTGCAGTTACATGAATAATTGCAGATGAGTTCATTTTAATTTCCCCTAAGTATGGAAACTTTTGAGATACTGTATAATATAGTGAAAGAACAGCTTAGGGGAATAGAATAAAATAGAGCTGTGCTGTAAAAAGACTGGTATAGATTCCAGGCAACCTTTTCACATGTGAGAATATGTATTTTATGTGTAATATGTGTTTTATTCAAGGTTATTAGATGTTTTAAGCGTACCGTTCTGTACTGTAGTGAGATTTTAGCAGTCGGTATCCTGTACTGTAAACTGCGACATCGTACTAAGTTTAAACGTTTACTTAATTCCTATCGCATTTCCACTAAACTCCATGGCCTGCAGTTCCAGGCAAAAAAACATTCGGGGCTAGACTAAACTCATTCGGGACTATAGCCCTATAGTGACACCCTTGAGTCTAAAGGTCTAAGAAAATGAACTTTATACTTTATACGGTGAAGTAGAGATACTGATACACAAAGCGGAGTAAAACAAACATGTTTCATTTGGTACTTTTACTAGTAGTATGTGTAAGAAAATAAAAACTTTTTTTTAGGCTTTATGGCTGCATGTGTGCAGTTACATTTGAAATCATGTAGCATTGCTGCTTTATTGCTTTATTTATCAACTTAAGATCATGCATGTCTGATTGAGCCTTAACCACTGCTTTGAGGATACTAGGACATTCCAGGGCATAGCTCACTGGCAAGCAGTGGTGGAAAGAGTACTGAAAAATCATACTCAAGTAAAAGTACTATTATTTCCCAAAAAATGTAGTGTGAGTAGAGTAAAAGGACCTGTCCTAAATACTACTCAAAGTATGAGTAAAAAGTAGCCCTTTTAAAAGTACTTGAGAGTAGTTTGTATTATGCTGTGAATGTTATTCCACCTTATACCCTGCAAATTAAAAATGTATCTTACATCAGTGTCGTTCTCTTTTATGGACGTTTCTCAGTTTTGAGAATATCTCCAACAGTTTTATTTGACTGCTAGGACTGAAAATCCAGGCATGTAATATTTGAAAAGGCAACCAATAATCAGGTAACACTTATGACAAGCATTCTGTAGAGGTCTTCTTGCAGGTTAATAAAAAAAAAGGTTGCAAAGCATTGTACATTAACAATTTAACATAAAAAGATGAGCCTGTGGCACAAATTAGAAAATTACACTGAAGTTAATATAGCCTGCGTTAACTGACAAGTGTCTCAACATGAACGCAGACCTGCAGACAACACACACTCTCCAGACATGTTTACTGCATTTATAAAGCGACTGTGCCTCTCACTCTAAGCTGGTTGCTAATCGCTAAGTTTTTTTTTTGTTGTTGTTGTTGTTGCTATTTTTGGGCGAATAATTTTGGTTGCCAAAAATTTGGTGCATCCCTAATTCACATTGGCTCATAAAACCTCTACATAAACACATTTGCCCAGAAAAATTGCACATTTGTGCCCCCCGCACTATATTTATTGTGCCTTATTATACCATTTAACATATTTCAGATATGATACTTAGAGGTAAGTTTTGAATATCTGCTATGTGTTTTTTTTAAATTAGAGGAAGAACTCTTGAATGCTGATATTTCAACTGATCTGGGCAAGCAAGGGAGGCATGACATAATGACACAATTGTCCTTCTTCGCCTTCACTGCAAAAAGCTCCTTCAGGTGTGGCCAAGGATGCTGAAGTGCTGTATTTGAGCTGTTGCATGTAGAAGCATCCACCACACTTCCTCCTTCCTCCTCCTCCTCTTCCTCCTCTATGATTAAACTAAATTGGCGCCAGGTGTTTCGAAATCTGTCTGATGCAAGTTTTCTATGCGCGATTTGATTGGACGGGAATCACGGGACTGATTATTCTCCTTAGCCAATTACCATTGACAGGAAAAAAATAAACATACAAAGCAACAACGGCAGGTTGAGGAAAAATAGCGCAGTAAAAGTACTGATACAGCACTAAAAATGTACTCAAGTAAAAGTACACTGTTTTGAAACTACTTAATAAAGTACAATTCCTGAGAAAAACTACTCAATTACAGTAACGAGAGTATTTGTAATTCGTTACTTTACACCACTGCTGGCAAGCTTATGCTGGTTGCCAGAATATTTGCAGCTTTCTGTGTTAGCACTGAGCACATTGTTCTCGTCTTTCGGATGAGACATTAACCCGAGGTCCTGACTTTCTGTGGTCATTAAAAATCCCAAATTTCCCCATTGGCCCTTATCTATCATGAGTAGTTATATCGTATACTTTATGTCAAAAAATGATTTATGACCCCCCTGTCATATGATTTATGACCCCTCATGTCATCCTTATTGACAGTTCAGCCCAACCTGTAATTTATGACCCCCCATGTCATCCTGATTGACAGTTCAGCCCAACTTGTAATTTATGACCCCTCATGTCAGTCTGATTGGCCGTTCAGCACAACCTGTAATTTACGACCCCACCAGTCTTCTGTCTGTGTGTATGTTTGCGCATGCGTGTGTGTGCGTACATACGTGTGTGTGTGTGTGTGTGTGTGTGTGTGTGTTAATGGTTTTTACACCCCCGCTATGTGCGTGTTGAAAAGCTATTGATTAAATAAATAGCTGTGGATAAAACATAGAAGAGGCTCCGTAACACCCAAACGGCGGCTGATCCACGAGTTCCCAAACCCTTAGAAGGACGATGTGTATTTCACCAAGAATACGTGTTGAAATGAGTGGTGTCGGCTTTTGTGTCAGTGGGGGAAAACAGGGGTGTTATCAAAAACCGAAGACCATCCCTTAAACCCTCCCCACGAACGTTTCTGTAAGGTACATAAATCACAAAAAGCTCATGTCACTGTCATGAAATGTGTATAAATTATGACTCTAGTGTCAGTCGCGAACGTGTGTGAACTATGACCCCCTTGAACTGACAGTTCGGCAAACGCTGTAATTTATAACTTTTTTTTCCCTCTATCCTGGAAGTTTGTTCTTTCCCAGGTGTGTGTGTGTGTGTGTGTGTGTGTGTGTGTGTGTGTGTGTGTGTGTGTGTGTGTGTGTGTTTCACGAAGCATTATATGTTAATGAGTTTTTACAACCGCTATGTGTGTGTTGTGGCCAGAGAAAACCGCTGTTAAATACCCCAACATGGTCTGTATGTCGTAGGTTTATGTGCGGACCGTACGTGTGTGTTGAAACAGGGTTTGTTAAATAGGATACTTAAATAGTCGTTGTTATAACGCAGAAGACGTACTGCAAAAAAAATAAATAAATAAATAAAATAAAAATAAATAATAATAAAAAAAAGCTCCCACGATGTCTGCCCCACAAACTCCTAAAACCGGCACAAGTTCGGCGTCTGCCTCAACACCTAGAATGGGCATTGAACTGAGTGAGAACATAACTTATGCGCCACGGAAAAAACAAAGCGTTAGTTTAACAAAGATTCGTCATAATGATGTGAATAGTGTAAAGGCGTTATTGTTTCGTTCGGAGCAGGATGTTACCACGTCCGAAGATCGGTTCTTAAGCCCGCCCCCGCATCACAACAGCGATTAAAAACCCCTGCGGATCGACACGCTCACAACATACCCCCACAATGTCTCAAGAATCTACATCTGTGTGCTGTTACAGGTGGCCTGCAAAATTTGCGTCGTGGATCGACCAGAAAGACTTGGTCGATGTGCAGATACCATAAAAATAAAGTCCAACACGTGTCCGACCCACACTCGTAAAAAAACAGCCATGGCAGAGGGTGGTTTTTATGTAACGTTGCCATGCAACGCATCATCATCTGTTTATCCGGGAAACCGCATATCTAATTGCACAACCAGATTGGCGAAAGGTATAAATTTAAAAGGAGAATGGCAAGTGGGGTTAATCGAATTTGAATACCCCGTGTCGTGGTACACGTTTAATGAGACAGATGCTACATTCATTTTCAGCAATGATGAAACAAAGCCATCAGTTATTAAGAATCATGTTGACCCCAAAGAACTTTTCATCACCGGCGATCGGAAAACGTCAAACATACCTTACACGTTAAAGACGGGTTATTATGACGACATTCCTTTCTTGATGGGGGATCCACGCAAACGTACCATCGGGGGCGAGTCTCGGTTATGACCATATTAAAACCAAAGTGTTTCTGAAAGCCCCTCCGAAGACGTCATTGACATTTTATGGAAAACTAGCTAATATTTTAGGTTTAAAACCAGGTATTGCTATAGAAACTAGTAATCAAAATCATGAAAAACACATAGTAGAGTATACGTCTGTGACGTATGCCCCCTATCAGGCGGATATAAACGGGGGTTCTACACCATGTATATATACACAGATATTATAGAATATCAATCAGTTGGCGACCACCACGTACCACTACTACGTTGTGTGCGTATAGACGGTGATATTAATAAGCATATTACTGTCAGATACGATAGACCGCATTACGTGTCAGTTAACAAATCGACCATCACAGAAATAACTATACAGGTGAAAGACGATCAAAATCAAGACGTGCCTTTCAGTTACGGGAAGGTGTGTGTCAAACTACACTTTAGACCTGTGAAACAGTTTGTTTAATGATGGTGTATCTCAATAACATGAACAACATCGACCCCATGCGTTATGTAGCCTATTACCAGAATCAAGCCGGTAATGGACTCCCGGGGTATGCCGGTGGGGGGGTTATGTATGGCGCAGGTCTGGGTGGTATGTTTAGGGGGCTCTTTAGAATGGCCATACCATTGCTAAAACGGGGGTTTAGCATAGCCAAACCCCATCTTAAATCAGCTGCAAAAAACATACTAAGCGACGTTGTTACCAACACGTTATCACGGTCTTTTAATAACGGTGATACACAAGACGGATCGGGGTTGATGGCTATGGCTCACAATAGATCAACTAGGCCACCAGGGATTCGGAGGAGTGGTCAAGTACGAAAGAAAACAAAACACAATGTTAAGAATGCGTCAGTTGTAAAGAGAAGACGCGTGGTGACAACAAAAAGCGCTACATCAAAAAAAAAAAAAAAAAAAAAAAAAGACCAAAGACCCACGTTAAAACAATATTCTAGATCATGGCCTTACTACACAACATGTCAGAAGAGTGTTTAAAAACCGAACTGGATCTGTTCACAGTGCCGATGACTCAAACAGCTATTGAAAAAAACACTTACATAGAAGTACCACCGTTATCAGCCATATCGGACACATCACCGCTGGAATTTTTTATAGCGGGGACTGGAGAGGATTATGTAGACCTAAACAACACACTAGTATTTTTGCGTCTCAAAATCACTAACGCTGACGGCACTGATATCGCGGACGGAGCACCCGTGGGCCTTATTAATTATCCAGGCGCGACTATATTTTCACAAGTGGATGTGTCGTTAGGAGATCGTCTTATATCGCAGAGTTCTAGTACATACCCTTATCGATGCATAATAGAGTGTCTTACCAATTATGGTAGAGACGCGCTTTAAACACTTTTCTCTGCGGCATTGTTTTACAAAGACACGGCGGGACATATGGATGTATCAGACCCCGCGGGTGGTAATCACGGGCTCACAAAAAGAGCTGCTTTTACCAATGCGAGCAATGTCGTGGAACTTCTAGCCCCTATACACAGCGACATATTCTTTCAAGAAAAACTTATGCTTAACGGCGTGGACATTAAAATCCGTATGACAAGGGGTAAAGACGAATTCTGCTTAATGAGGAGCAACGCTGCACAATATAAACTAAATATTCTATCGGCGTCACTATTTGTAAAAAAAAAAAGTGTCTGTATCACCGGCTGTAAGATTGGGGCATGCAAAGACGTTGTTAATGACAACCGCTAAATATCCTATAGATCGCGTGTGTCTGAAAAATTTTTCAATTCCTGCTGGATCTCGCGTCTGTAATCAAGAAAATTTATTCTTAGGAACCATGCCAAAATCGGTGGTTCTAGCGATGGTCGATAATGATGCATTTACAGGAGCTTATAATAAAAATCCATTTGCTTTTAAAAACTATGACCTAGAATTTTTGGCTATTTATCTGGATGGCCAGCAACACCCCGCGAAGCCTCTGCAACCAGAATATGAAAGGGGGTCTGCAGTACGTGAATTTTATCAGTTAGCGCTGGCTTCTGGAAAACATCTTAAAAATCAACCTCTTTCAATAGATAGAGAAGATTTTCTACAGGGGTACACATTGTACGCATTCAACCTCACGCCAGACGAGGAGTGTGGCCAACACATTTCACTCATCAAGTCTGGAAACATCAGACTAGAAGCCCGTTTTAGACAGCCGCTACCCAGAACGATTAATTTGATTGTTTATGCCATATTCGACAGCATAATCGAAGTGTCAAATCGTCGACAGATCCTGGTTGACTACTATTAATATGTAAAATAAAAATAAAAAAATGGACACACTAGAACTTACGGCCGTCATGGACAAGATCTCATACAACACACATTTTCTCGGGGTGCTCCCGTGTGACTATGAGCAATTCTAGTGTTGTACAATATTCATCAGTGCAAGTCCAAGATTTTTCATCAGATACATGCGGGCAGCATTGTGTGTTCTTTCTTTACCATATGTCAAAGGGATATGATTATGATTATGTGATGAGTCTGTATACCGATGATTTTATTAAAAATGACAAAAAGGTAACTGCTTTTGTGAAAAAACTAAAACAAAACCGTTGTAATGAAAATGTTTCCAATTGTACACGCTGTGTTCAGACGTGTGATGTGTTTATGTATCATGCTTAACATTCTCAAATAAACAACAACTAAAGAATAGAACACCCTTTATTTGTTGTTGTTGACTTTTTTATTATCATTATTAATATTACACATACAACACAATCACTATAATAACAAAGTCCAAAATAGGAAACAGAACATACAAAATCTCTGAGATTAATATTTCAACCATTGACTCGCGTCGAGAGGCGGCGAGCTGAATAATGCAGGCTCGTCTGAATAACTTGTGTGTGATGCTGCCGCTTTCTGTCCTTTTTTACTCTTCTTAGATGTGCTGGTTATAATAGGTGTCGTATTGTTTTTGAAAGAGTTAATAACTTGTCTGACATAACGATTCGGCACCGTCGAGTACGGTATATTTCAAATAGAAAAAGCCTGCAGAAACTCATTCCAGCCAATAGGTCTCAGCGCGTCAGAAACCTTTTGTGGAGCTGTGACACCTTTGACTAAATCGAGGATGTGCGACCCGTGGATTGTTCTGCCTTTAAACACAAACTCCCCCGACTCAGCCCAAGATGCAACGTCTTTAGATTTAGAAATTTTATCTAAAATGTAACGAGCGTTTTTTACACTCCTCTGCGGTACATTCTTCAAAACATCGAGCACAAAACCGTCTGAAATATCGTGAATCCCCACACCCGTCGCAGAGGACTGGACTCCTTTTTCAACACCGTCAGGCTGTGGGAGTGTTAATGTTAACGTGTTGGTATCACGGTCCCCCTGTCTTGCGATTGTTAAAAAACGTTGTAACGTATTTGTATACAGCTTAGCCTTTTCATAATCGTCCAAATCAGATCTGTGCAAAATACTTCTTATGGTCGCGTCCAAATCATTCTCCACAACACGTTGAATAGTCTCGCGCGGGGGGGGGGGGGGGGGGTCACTCGTTAGTTTATTTATTTGATGCTGGGGTACTAAAAACAGCTTCTCTGCATACTCCATCCCCCCCATATTATCTAGATGTGACCAGATTGCTGATAAACGGTATTGCCACACTTAATAGCGGTAGTAGAAAACCCCCCTGCTGATTTATCAGACGTCTTTTTCTCTTAACAGCTATTTTCTTGTCAGCCACAAGCTTCAGAGCTCTTTTATTCCTTCTCAGTTTGCGGTATTGTGACACCGTGAGCGGAATATTCCCGTGGAGAACGTTAAGAGCCACTTCACACAAAGTCGCAATGAGTTCATCTGCTGCAGGCTGTAAAATGACCCGTCTCTGTTTGGGTGTAGCGTTTAATAATATTTTTAAAAGAGGTATGTTTCTACAAAGTCTATCCGACATTTTTTTATTTTTTACAATCCAACACTTTTTCCCCTCAACTATCTTCTTTTCTGTATGTATACAACAGGATTCGTTGAGAGTAAATCAGTTCTGAGCCGATAGTGTCGGGTGTATTTGTTTTATAATCAATCATTAGGTAGCCGAAAGGGTTGTTGGTAGCGTCTTGATAACACTCCATAAAAAATTTTGTGTTACCCGGGTACATTTGTCTTCCTAGTACACTCACTTGGTTGACGTCTCTAGCTTTTTTAAACAACATCAAGATAATTTGTGTTTAAGCTGATAGTCCTGCTGGATTTACCCTGACAAAATAAATTCTGCACGATATAAATAGCACTAAGGTTTCTATGGTGAACATACTGTGTGAACACCTTCTTCACCTCGTTGCTCCCGCTGGCCTCTTTCATCAAATTATCCATTATTAACAAACTAGTTTTGTTGATTGGGAACATTTCATCATCGTTTAGAGTCTGTGGTAGTCCTTCAATAAATTTTATTTTGCATATTTTCAATAATTCATCATACAACGGCTGCCAACAATCATAAATATATACAATGTTTTCAGTTTTTTTTAGAAATCATCTGTACAGCATTTTGCAACAACATTTTTACAAAATATGACTTTCCTGAGTTTGAAGGTCCACTTATCACACATGAAAATGGGTGCTGTAATCTGAAATCAAAACCACCAGTGTCTCGAACACTCCTGTGTTCAAAAAACATGTCAGAACCCATATGGAATTGTTGTGAAATCAGGGAGGAGCACACGTTTGTTGTACACTACCTTAAACTTTTTGACGACTGTCCTATTGTGAAGTGTGAAGCGTTTTTTATCTCTCGCTATACTATCGGTGTGTGCCAGTATATGACGACCGTTATCACCCGCCACGACATAGTGATCAACAAGTCCGATCAGTGTGTCTAACCTAATGGCTTTTGAGTTTACAGCATTGAGCGTGATACCCTTGACCTTCATACAAACAGACCCCTTAGCAGTACGGTAGCCGTATGTTTTCGGACCCCCTGAACAAAACTCTACAATATGGTCGCCATCCCCAATTTCGTCAGTTAGATTGCCGAGGTAAGGCCCCAATGGAGGATCCCAGTCACCATCTCTAGATGTAAAGATAACGCTGTCTGTGTCACTGTACGACAACCTATCACCCAACTTGTCCATTAGATCGTACAGTTCTAGACGCGCATGCGCTGTTGTAAACGCACCAAGGAAGATGTTAATGTCGCGGGTCTGCCCACATTTACCATCAGTGTAACACCATTGTATTAGAGCAACAGTGTCTGACACGAACGAGAAGTGTTTAACGTCATGTCCACCACCAAAAATGTGTTGGGCGAACTGCTCAGGATCTGAAAGCAATTCTGTACTCGGTAAATTTTCACGCATAGAGAATCGACCCCAAAGCGAGTTCAACAGAAGTTTATTAATAGCCCTACGGGCGGGGTTTAGGATTATCTTGTCGTGATTCAGTTTAATACCCTCTTTTTCAAAATAATCGGCTATGTATGCCTCTTTGTCTGCGTCTGTCACAACACTCACGGGGAATCCGCTGGCCTCTTGTTTGTACTGTAAAAACGTTTTAACATAATCACAAAACAAGGTTTCCGAACGCTGTGGAAAATGCCACACCTCATCCACTTTCGTAACAACATACCCCTTCTCCACAGCTTTTAACAACTCAATACTGACCCAACAACCTGAAATGGATATTTCCTCATCATCATGTCTACATGGGGGTGTCTGATTCTGCTGGTCGGCACAGGTACGACAGAGCGGAAACATAAGCTTACCACCGGTCCTATAAGGAAGGACGGGGTGAAGTAGTTTTCTCGGCGGCAGCACCGTGGCTTTGACAAATCCATAATAATTTTCAAGAGGTTCAAAATCCTTAAAAATTATTTGGGGGTGACCTATGGGGTAACATTTCTTGGCCTGACAATATGGATACAGACTTGTAAAGTCGACATAGCATATTTTCTCACCGATGTCAACTTTATGATATAATTTGTACGCATTAGTACGCCCACCAAATAATGCTTCGCGTGGTTTCAATCTCTCAGGATGCGTATATGTAGCCATAAATGCCATTACATCAACATCAGTCTGTTTAGCTTTGTTCCAATCACACTCCCACATCACCTCCACATCCAACCCATAAGTATGTGTTAAAATTTCCACCTTATCGTCAAACTGTCTTCTGAGTGTACCGTAGAACACTTTTGATAAGGGATGTGTGTGATTGGGGTTATAAAGACATTCATGCCCATGAAACATACAACCGTTGAATTCGAATGCTTTTTTTACACCGTCTTTTTCATAATAACCATCGAGATGATATTTACCAATCATCATCTCACCTCGGTTTAATGCGTGTTGAATATCTAGACCGCGTGATGTTTTAACATACTCAGGCCATTCGATGGATATGTTTGAGTATGTCTTGTTCTGGTGTGTGTAAGCATTGTTATGTGTTAG
The DNA here is from genome assembly GCA_023630585.1 of Cranoglanis bouderius. Taxonomy (NCBI): domain Eukaryota; kingdom Metazoa; phylum Chordata; class Actinopteri; order Siluriformes; family Cranoglanididae; genus Cranoglanis; species Cranoglanis bouderius. The sequence goes on from CM042544.1 coordinate 3,171,059, forward strand.
GGCTAATGTGTCTTTTGGCAGAAAGTGTGTTTTATACACGGCCATACAGCATGCCGCCAAGGTAGTATATCTAAACGGATCGAGTTTGGTGCATCGAATGAATTCATAACGATATTTCAAACAAGCCTCACGCAAAAGTATGACGTCATTCCTACCATACATACTAAATTCTTCTTTAAAATCAAACACCTTGCCCGATACTGTTGCGTACCACTCGTCAAACAGCGCCCTCTCTTTGTCAGACATTGTCTCATAGCCGTAGAAGTGTTTGTCCGGGTATGGCCCTATGTAATCCTCATTTTCTTTTCTGTTGAAAATGTGTGGAAAATAACCTTTCTCTGCACAGTTTAGATTTAACGCAGCAGGTGTCATTGCCAGACGCATGGGTATGAATGAATAACTGTCGATAAAGCGTTGCTTGAATGTGTCTCACACATTAGAATTATCCTACAGCCTTGCATTGTGATTTTAAGCGTGTGTCCCGCGTTTGTGAAATATTCCAAAAGTATAAAGTTCTCAAAACCAGAAGCATTGTGGGCTATCCATGTGAAATTCCGATAACGTGGTCGTCTAAACTTTTTAACGAGTCTTTCTACGCAATCTGGACCAGCGGCTGTGAACTCTTCCCCTTTAAACGTTATTGCGCATACAAAATTAGCTTTGTGTTTACCATTCACACACTGTGTTTCAAAATCATAGAATATGTACTTGTCACTAGGTGGTTCGATCTTTGTGGGTTGTATAAAACATTGATGCACACCGCCATTAACCGTTTCAGCACGGCAGTGTACACACACAGCACCAACACATACGTGTTTTTTTGAGTTTGTGGCACTGACATGGTAACGCCTATTACATTTTTGACAGTATTTCGTGACATCGCATTGCGCATGTTGTTGTCCTGATGCCGGTCGTTTATGGGCGTAGTAACAATAGTCAGATTTGCAGTACCGTGAACAATCGACGCATCGTCTTGTTTTGACGGGCTGTTTATAACAATCAGGGTCATTGCAGACATCACATACATATTTGCAACGATGATCTATAGACTAGTAAAACCCTGATAACAGTAGTCGCACACATATGGAGTACCTATGAATGCATTCAGCTTCTTAATCATAAAATAGTGCCCGTCGTGCAGGTACAAGAACACTGTATTGTGATGACGTGCATCACTGGTCATAAACTTTTCCAGCATGCCTGTGTTTGATCTGTGGAAGACCACTATTTTTATGTTTAACATGTGCTCAAAACACGTGATATCATTAAACCTTAAATCTTATACTGTTCCGAATACCCGACAGACTTCTGCAACGACACAGCTATGGTTTGCAGTTCTGTGAATGATTTTTGGGGGTTTAGAAAATGTGCCAGTCAGATTGCAAAACACAGATTGTTAGACTTGTTCACGGGGCAGAACAGATTCATCCTATTCCTACCGATTACCTCGTTATGGGCGAGATCGCACACTTTTCGATAACCACCAATTTGTTTACTCCGTGCTATAGTTACTTTTAGATCTAAACTATCGTCAACCCGCACATCTGTGTTACTCTGCATAATCTTCTCGAGCTGATTTATGAATATGTCCACACAATAGTCGTTGCTAGGTGACAAGACTGCATTAACATCAGAGTTTAGACTAGGACCGCTCAGCGTTATGTTAATCAACCCGCCATCCCCAGCCAACAGTCTGGAAAACGATACTATTTCCGCCATTATATCGTGTAGAAATATAGTGTATGTGGCCATGTCTACATCAGGTAGCACCCTTAGATTTATCCGTCGATGTATCTCCACACTATTGAATCTAGGTCTCGCAACAATCGTGTATTCATCTATAACACCACCCTCTCTTACAAGTTTGTCGATAGCGTTGCGTGTTAACACTATATTTTGTGGTGTGTCGTGTGAATGATGCGATAGATCATCCACACACACCCCACCCTGTTGTGAATTTAAAATGTCAAATGAGTCTAATACCGAATCTGGATGTTGTTCTGTCCGGACAACCGACATTGATCTCACCATGTTTAATAAATTCACCAACGTGTGGTTTGTAGATGTAGGTCTATTCATATCCTCTAGTGTCTGAATTAAATAACACAATGTTTCGGTGTTGGTGCACTGATCGCCTGTGTCGTCTTGTCTAAATCTAGATACTCGTCCGTGATCACAACATTCCTCATCCCGACAACGTTTTGCCATTTTAAAAAGAAATTTATTTAAACAACAACCATGATAACTGTAAACATAAAACAACGGTAAACAGTAAACAAAAACACTACCAAATAACGACTATCACAAACACACTACCACTAACAACTAACACTAATCACACGTTTTATAATGATTGGGGTAAATATGTATATAAGGATTTTTTTTATTTTTCCCAACTCACCCGAGTTTGTGTTTGAGCAAGTGTACAATCTCTTTTAACAAAACCGTTGTTAGTTTTTGATCCTCTGCTATTCGTCGGGTTTGGCGGCCGTACAATGTCTGTTTCGCTAAAATGTGGTTAAAATATACCCCGTATTGTTGTTGTGTAGCGGTTAAATCATGAGCATAACAATCCTGCTTCTTTTCAAGAATATCCAAACGATCCTCAATGGGCTTGAGACAGATCCGTATCGTGTCGATTAAATGTTGATTAACGTTTTCCGTTTCCCGACTGTATGCCTCCTGGTTTGATGGTAGAGGTTGTGTGTCGACATCCGTGATTTTCGTTTCTTCCTCCTCGTGCGCACGTACCGGGGTAAACTCGACCGCATCCCATGATTCTAGTAGGTTGTCATCCCAGCTAATACCGTCACACGTATTGTCGTCGGAAGACTTATCCGCGAACACCTCTGTGGTAAAAAGAACACTTGGTTATCGTATTAATTAGGTAAAAGCTAAAACAACATTTTTTTACAACATAGCATATATGCTACCTACCATCTGACACGCCGCTCGATTGTCTCGCGCGTTTTTCGGAAGGGGTTTGTCGATGGGTTTTCTGAATTAACTACACGACCAACAGACTCCGTGTGGATCTGCGCTATTGTAATCTCTTCACACCCATCTGGTTTAAAAACGCTACGGATGATAGGCTGTGGTGTCTGATTATCGCATCCAGATACGCCGGTCTTGTTTACAAGACTTGATAAACCTACTGATGAAAACAGTCATATGACACAAGTACATTTTTAACATTTTTCAACAATCACGTAAACATTTTTCAACGACCATGTAAACATTACAATACCACATACAGAGTGGGGGGATATTTACACTCTCTCGCTGTGTCACGCGCTCTGAGACCGGTCTATCATACGGCTTCGATCCTGCGGTCAGCCAAATAACAGACGCATTAATACTATACATAACATCATACATTATAATTACCACGTGGGTATGCGTACAACATTTATACGCACCGCTCGCTTGGTTCAGGTAACAAATCTCATCAACAATAGCATCAATTTCGTTCACATCACCTGGATCGTTAGAGAACCTGTTTAAGCATTTTACATCAGAACAACGTCTCATAATTCTTAACAACAGCAATAATAAAAACATGATAATAAACATACTCACTGTTATGATAGACGGCCATCTTCTCTGGAAACACTCTTACAAACCAAACTAGCAAAACTTCTCGGAAAACAGTTTGAGAGCGATGTTTCTCTACGCACACCCGAACGCATCGATCCGTCGGCGTGTCTAACCCCCGCGTTTTTAAAACAACGGCTCTCAGTACGCACACACATAGTGGTTGTAAAAACTCATTAACATATAATGCTTCGTGAAACACACACACACACACACACACACACACACACACACACACACACACACACACACACACACACAGACAGAGGACAGGAAAAAAGTCATAAATGTACTGTCATAAATTACACATGTTCATGGGACCTTCACGAGAGTTCGTAATTACGCTTCTAGGGTCTTTAGGAGTTCACGGGGCAGTCATTGTAACAGATAACTGCACTAAAAAACACAGATAAGTATACAAACCATAGCTCTTTAAACATTTTGTTTGTTTTTTTAAAACATTAGACTCAGATCACAAACACGCACACGCACAGGGGTGGTAGGGGGGTAGGGGGTCTGAAAAAGTGTGAAATCCTTGGGATTACCCCCATTACCACACACACACACACACACACACACACACACACATAGACAGTCAGGATGCAGGAAAAGTCTGGATTATTTAATCAGTGTTTAAACAAAAGTTTTCAGAACGTACACATGTAGATGACTAAAAATTTTTAATTTAATCTTTTTGTGTGTTTTGTGTTCTCATATTTTGGTCATGTTGTTATCTGTATTATTGAATGTGATGATTGTATAAAAAGTATTATCGGCTAAAGTTAGTTAAGAATGACACAGGATATTCAGATTCGATTCCACAAAAGAAAAACTCAGATGGTTTTTAAATGTTTGGGATTTCAGTTCATTTATTGAAACACTCTTACAAATCAAATTAACAAAAAACTTTGACCCGTCCACGGCTTTTATTTAACCAACAGTTTTTTCAGAACACACACACACACACACACACACACACACACACACACACACACATAGTCATTCAAGGTTTAGGACTTCACGGAGCAGACACCGTTTGAGTATCGCACTGCGTCTCCTGCGTTCTAACCACAACTGTTTATTTAATCAACAGCTTTCAACACACACACACACACACACACACACACACACACACACACACACACACACACATCCCATTAGCACCTATCACTTCGTGAAACATTAAACACACACACCTGGGAAATGCAGCTCCACACAGACAGACAGAGGACAGGAAAAAGTCATAAATGTACTGTCATAAATTACACATGTTCATGGGACCTTCACGAGAGTTCGTAATTACGCTTCTAGGGTCTTTAGGAGTTCACGGGGCAGTCATTGTAACAGATAACTGCACTAATAAAAACAGATAAGTATACAAACCATAGCTCTTTAAACATTTTGTTTGTTTAAACATTAGACTCAGATCACAAACACGCACACGCACAGGGGCGGTAGGGGGGTAGGGGGGCTGAAAAAGTGTGAAATCCTTGGGATTACTCCCATTAGCGCACACACACACACACACACATACACACACACACACACACACACACCCCATTACCACCTATCACTTCTGGTAACATCCTGCTCCGTACGAAACAATAACGCCTTTACACTATACACAACCTTATGACGAAGGTTTGTTAAACTAACGCTTTGTTTTTCCGTGGCGCATAAGTTATGTTCTCACACAGTTCAATGCCAATTCTAGGTGTTGAGGCAGACGCCGAACTCGTGCCGGTTTTAGGTGTTTGTGGGGCAGACATCGTGGGAGCTTTACCGCCGTAACAAAAGCACACGTGTCAGAGCGAGCCGTGGGCCACACTCGGCCCCCGGATAATACATGCTGATGCCGTGTCTGAGCCGCAGGTACCGCGGGGCTGCCGAGCTCGGGCCCATTACCACATGCTATCTGACGCTCGTCTAAGAAGAGTAAAAACAGAAAACGCCCCACTAGTTCTCCATCAACACATTCATTTTACTCAGATGACCATGTATTCAATTCACCCCTCATGACCGGAGTCAGTGGCTCAGTTTAAAAAATTTTGATCTTTTTTTTATTTTTTTAATTTTTTTTTTTACATGTTTTGTGTTCTCATATTTTGGTCATGTTGTTATCTGTATTATTGAATGTGATGATTGTATAAAAAGTATTATTGGCTAAAGTTAGTTAAGAATGACACAGGATATTCAGATTCGATTCCACAAAAGAAAAACTCAGATGGTTTTGAAATGTTTGGGATTTCAGTTCATTTATTGAAACACTCTTACAAATCAAATTAACAAAAAACTTTGACCCGTCCACGGCTTTTTTTTTTTTTTTTTTTTTTAACCAACAGCTTTTTCAGAACACACACACACACACATAGCGCGGTTGTAAAAACTCATTAACACACACACACACACACACACACACACACACACACACACACAGACAGAGGACAGGCAAACGTTATAAACCACACATGTTCATGCTTCATTCACGAGACCCCCGTATTTACACTTCTAGGGTCTTTAGGAGTTCACGTTGGGACAGTCGTTGTAACAAATAATTGCACTAATAAAAACAGATAAGTATACAAGCCATAGCTCTTTAACTATTTGTTTGTTTTTTAAAACACTAACTCCAGGTCACACACGAGCACACACATACAAACCATTAGCACCTATCACTTCCTGAAACATTAAACACACACACACACCTGGGAAATGCAACTCCTCACAGACAGACAGAGGACAGGAAAAATAACCATAAATGTACTGTCATAAATTACACATGTTCATGGGACCTTCACGAATCCATAAATTATACAACGTCAGGGGGTCATAAATCATTTTTTGACATAAAGTATATGATATAACTACTGCTACCTGTACAAATAATGACATCACAATAATTCCTGGTGTAGTGCATTGATTAAAATCTCTTCAAGTTGTTTAACCAGTGTGGATTACACAGCCTTTCACTGTTTACTAGCAGACTGATGATGAGACCAAGGTGGAGATGTTTGGTCATCATGCACAGCGCCACGTTTGGTGAAAACGCCTCATACCAACTGTTAAGCATGGTGGTAGAGGGGTGATGATTTGGGCTTGTTTTGCAGCCACATGATCTGGGAAACTTGCCGCCATTGAGACAACGATGAACTCCACTTTACACCTGAATATACTTGAGACAAATATGAGGCCATTTTATCCAGCAGCTTAAGCTGGGCTGAAATTGGATCATGCAACAGGACAATGATCCCAAGCACACCAGTAAATCAACATCTGAATGACTAAAGAAGAAAAAAAAATCAAGGTGTTGGAATGGCCAAGACAAAGTCCAGACCTCAACCCCACTGAGATGCTGTGGCGGGATCTTCAGAGAGCTGTGCATAAACAAATGCCCTCAAACATCAACGAACTGAAGCAATGTTAAATGTAAGAAGAGTGGGCCAAAATGTCTCTAAAATTATGTGAAACTAATAAACTCCCACAAAAAAGGTTTACTTCAAGTTATTGTTGCTAAAAATGGTTCTACACGTTACTTAATTGTAGGGTGTACTTAGTTTTTTCCACCTGGTTTCTAAACGTTGGTTTATTTTTTGGGTTAAATTACTACATACTGTACTGTATTGAAATCTATTTCTAATCTAATTGTATTTTTTGTTGTTGTTGTCACCTGAGACAATTTGTTTATGGAAGTTGGTGAGAACCACATAATTGCTATTTAGGCCCTGATAAATTAAAACAAGGAAGGAGAGTGTACTTTCTTTTTCCCATGACTGTATAATATTTAATGTTGTCCTCTTGAATGTGACAGGTGACGTACTAATTTTTTTAAAAAAATTACACCGGATCGTTGTCAGTAGTAAAACAATATTTTCTTTACATTTAGTTAGTAATAATCCACTTCATAAAATTACACACAGTATACATTTTAGGAACTTCAGTAAACAACCAAATAAATTTACAGTCCCAAGCAGGAACTGCTAAACCAGTTCAGACTTAACCAAAAAGCATAGAAAACTTGTATATTAGCATGGTTCAGCTGATGCACTGTCATTGGTTGAAAGCTTCTCTATTCCTGTGTTACCAAATTAAAATGTTGTGCCCTCTTTCTCTCTCTCTCTGGTTTTCCCTGTTACTCACCCAGGTGTTTCATCCTGTAGTATTGGTAAGTGGCAGCGACCGTGAAAAGCTCGTGGACATTCGGTACAGCGCACCAGAATTCCTTCTTCATTACAAATGAAGCATGCATCATCTTCAGCCTGATCCAGCTGGTTCAGAAAATTAAGAACATTGAGGCATTATATGATTATATGTAGTGTACATATCTGAAAAAGCTCTCATTTTTAAAGTTTTAAATCATCACTAATATTTTACTCAACTTTTAAAATATATCCAATTATTATAATAATTACAGTAATTATGATGACTAAACTAATCCAATTCAACTCAAACAGTAACAGATGCCCAACAGTTGCACCTTTGGTGTCCTACAAGGCTCAATCCCAATCTTAAAATCATGTCAATAACATGACATTTACTTTACTATTCTCATACACTATATGGCCAAAACTATGTAAACACCAAACCATCACACACATATGTGCTTGTTGAACATCCCATTCCAGATTTATTCCCCCTTTGCCGTTATAATAAGCTCCACTCTTCTGAGAAGGCTTTCCACTAGATTTTGGGGTGTGGCTGTGGGGATTTGTGTTCATTCAGCTACAAGAGCATTAGTGAGGATGAGGTCAGGCACTGATGTTGGGTGAGGAGGCTCCAGGTCCAGTTCATCTCAAAGGTATTCAGTGGGGTTGAGGTCAGGGCTCTGTGCAGGACACTCGAGTTCTTCCAGTCCAACCTTCACACACCATGTCTTCATGGAGCTCGCTTTGTGCACAGGGGTACGGTCATGCAGGAACAGGTTTGGGCTTCTTAGTTCCCGTGAAAGGAAATTGTAATACAGCGTACAGCGTGCAAAGACATTCTATACAATTGTGTGCTTCAAACTTTGTCGCAACAGGTTGGGGAAAAACCATGTATGGGTGTGATGGTCAGGTGTCCACATACTTTTGGCCATATCGTTTATATAACACATACATAAAATCAGTGTAATGTAGTTATGGTATAAGTAACATACCCACTGAATCAAAGAACGTACCAGACTTTGCATCATGGTCCATTAATTTCTATTCTTAGTCTTAGACTCTGTGCCTAATGGCCATGTTTAGAATGCTGGAGGTTGTAGTATCACTGGCTCTTTGTTTTTAGTGTTTGAGCAAGCCCATCCACTGGCTTCAGAAGAAAAACAACTTTTGAACACTGTGAAGGGAGTGTGGTGCAGAGAGGGGTGTGATAAGTGCTTTAAGGTAAGAGTGTTTTAACTCAGATGCAGGCAGATACAGGAAGCCAGCAGGGGGAATGTAGCAATGGGGTGGTATGGGAGAATTTAAAAACAAATCTTGAAGCTGCATTCTGGACCAGTTGCAAAGGTCAGGTTGTTTTAATGGCGTCATGTATTCAAAACGTTATCAAAGAAGCCTGGCTTGTAAGATGAGTAATTTATTTGTATCAGGATGTTGGGTCAAGGGTTTCAGACTCACTGGGTTATTAGGACATGGTGTACTCCTGGACTGGGGGTTGGAAGCAGTGGTCTCCACTATGAAACGAGAAAGAAAATAACAAATCATAATACAGCAGAACAATCCTTAGTTTGCTATTCAGCATGAGCAGAAATACAGATATTAATTACATTTGCATCCAACTTCCAACTAAGCCATTAAACTGTGCTTGTCTATTACACTTGAATTTTATGCATTGTGCCTTTTTCTACCCTGCTTTCTAAACTGCCTACCCCTAATTTGTCCTTTTTCTCCTTGAAATACTGACCCCATTTCCATAAAAGTTGGGATTTTTTTTCTAAAATGCAATAAAAACAAAAATCTGTGATTTGTCAAGTCTCTTAAAACTTTAATTAACTGACAAAGGTACAAAGAAAATATATTCAATGGTTTCACTGATCAACTTCATTGTATTTTTTAAATATTGTTAGGTTACGCCACGATTCAGATTCCATTTCCCAGCAAACTCAACGGCCTACAAACATGGCCTCCATGGACTCTTCACTTCCCACAACACACACACAGTCACACACTCACAGTCACCGGACTTCTAATGACACACACCTGTTTGTTATCACACACCCATCACCACGCTCTGTATAAACCTCACTCAGTGTTTGCTTCCCTGCAAAGTATTTGCTCAGTTACCTTGTGTTCTGTCTGTACCAAGCCGTTGATTATTGTTTTGTATATTCTGGTTTTGAGCTTCTGAATGACTGCTCCTTTCTGGATTATTGTCTTTGCCCCTGGGATATTGTTTGCAGATCGCTCGACCCTGGACTGTGTACTCACACTGCCTCTTGCCTTACATTTTGGATTGGTGACTGTTCCGATTAATTTGCTGTTCCTAATAACTGACTTTTACCTGCACTTGCATCCTGCTCTGAGTCTGTATCGTAAGAAATATAAACAAATTTAGAATTTGATGCCTTCAACACACACGAAAAAGTTGGGACAGAGGCAAAATAAGACTGAAAAGTTTATAGAATATTCAAGTAACACCATTTTGGAGGATCAGGTTAATTGGTAACAGGGGAGGGTATCAGGATTGGGCATAAAAGAAGCAAAATGAACATTGCTCAAGGCAAGATTGCAAAGATTTAGGTCTTTCACCATCTACAGTTCATAATATTGTGAAAAGATTCAGGGAATCCGGAGAAATCTCATTGCGTAAAGGGCAAGGAAGGAAACCACTGCTGAATGTGCGTGACCTTCGAGCCCTCTGGTGGCATTGCCTGAGAAATCGTCATGCTATTGTGATAAATATAACCACGTGGGCTCGGGAGCACTTCGGAAAACCGTTGTCACTTAAAACAGTCCACTGCTGTGTCCAGAAATGCAACCCGAAACTCTATTATGCAAGGAGGAAGCCACACATCAACTCTATGCAGAAATGCCGCCGAGTTCTCTGTAGTTCTCGAGTATTTACACAGCGTCCCAACTTTTTTGGAATTTGGGGTTGTATTAATGTTTCTAAATCCTATTTCATTTCTCTCTGTCTGCCACTCCATTAAACAAAGGTTATGAAAGTGAATATTTGGATGAGGGATTTCCATAAAACAGGTAAAGATGACCATGATCTCACAATTTCTCAATGGATAATATTTAGCATTACTGAATTTACCAAGCCTCTTTATTGAAATCATGCTTTAGGTTTGATTAATACTTAAATTATTTTAAAAAATCACAATATAATGAAAAAACAAACAAACCTTAAACCTACAAATTTGTAAACCCAAGCTCATTCAGCCCAATGTCTATCCCTATCACTTTGCTATACAGTAGACTCACCTAATGTAGGCTCCATGGCAGGTCTCTTCTGGCTGGAGCTGGAAACAGAAGGGTTTTCTTCCTGCTCCACTGTCTCACCAGTGCCTTTCTTTCTCTTTGTTCCATGTCTCTCTTGCTCTGTTTCCTTTTCCTCACTTCCTGTTGGTTTCTCTGCATCAGGCATGTAGAGCTGACCAGGACACCCGAAAGATCCTTGAACGAGAGACACAAAGATTTCAAGAAAACAATAAAGCACATCAAAATGACCTGCGAAATCCTAACATTTAACAATTAATAAAGAAAGGCAAAAAAAAAAAATGGAGTGACTGACCATCCAGAAAGCTGGTTTGGAAGAAGCGCAGAACAGGATATTTCTGCACGATGTGATCCTGAAATACAACTCTCCAAAACAGCTTCACACTCTGCCCTCCCTGCTTCTCCAGCACTTCCAAAATCTGGTACACACCACCCTGCCTTCTCTCCTTATTTCTCATTTTTATTACCTTCTACAGAGAGAGAGAGAGAGAGAGAGAGAGAGAGAGAGAGAGAGAGAGAGAGAGAGAGAGAGAGAGAGAGAGAGAGATCTTCTAGACCTTCTGCATAAATTATGTGTACATTTAAACGTAAATGTTGTATACAACAAAACAAATGATTGTTTAGATATGTGCTTCACACCCCGCCATAGTTTCTTTTGGCACAAACCATCAATTAACCGGAAATCATAAACCGAAAATCCTCATTCGTTGGATTGAATTTTCTTACTATTATTTCCCTCATAAATGCAAGCAGGTACAGTGCTCCACTTTAGAGCACTGTCTTATATAATCTCACATATCTCATATAATCATTAATCAACACTGATCAAGCACTGGGCACTAAAATACGTTTCGGTGTGATTAAACAAGTCAAGCCAATCCATTTCCTTATTTCAAGTGTAAAGAGGAAAAAAATGCTCTTCAAATGCCGGAATGCTATTGTTTCTTGCTGTCTTGACTGGTAGAGATCCTCAGGTACCAGATTGTAGTCTCGGAGCTGGTTGAGGAAGGTGAGCGGTTCATCTATACAAGAAATCTGCGTCTTGTTCGAGCGGAATACCTTCACCAGATCCTCCAGCGGTGTCAAATGCAGCTGAACGGCTATTCGGTCGATGTTCATCTTTTTATTCTGTACAACAAAACGACATTTTCCCCCTGAGTTATTAAATGTACAGTAAAGCACCTATTATTCATCAGAAAAGGCCCGTTAGGCCCAATTATTTACTTACTGTTTATGTAAAACGGTTCTCGGTTTTCAGGGCGTTGACTGAAGATTTCCTGGAAAAACGTCTGAAAGAGTTGTGCAACCTGAAAGAGCTCTATAACGTGACTAACACCTGTTTCACACACACACACACACACACACACACACACACACACACACACACACACACACACACACACACACACACACACACACACACCTTTGCAGTATGCTTGCAGTACTTTATACGTGCTTTCACTTGCAGTGCGCAGTTGATCCGCGGTGCAACACGCATTGAGAGAAGGTGGAGGGAGACAGGACTTTGAATGAAGTTTAGAGCAACACAGTACAGTTACACAATACAATCTTTCATAGACGTATTCATGTTTAAACGCAATAAATATAAACAACGTAATATTCCATCCGTCACTTCTATATAGATTTATATATTACGTTGCTCAAGCAAGTGGCAAAACGTTTAAACATGGTAGGGGAGACCGGGGGGGCAATTGTAACAGGGGGCAATTGTAATACACTCAATTCCTCCAATCAGAAACAAGCTAGAGTGATGACACTTAATCTGCACACACTGAAAAAAACGATTCGTTGGCTCAACAGCCATTACGTATAAATATAAATGGATTAAACTCAAAAACGTTTATTTTTTAAAAACATTTTAGCTTACTTAACATACATTAGTGTTTTCAACACAAAAATGTCAGTTACAAGGTGAAAATAAAAGTATGCGTGAAGTGAACAAGAAAACGTGAGTCACGTCAACTACAGTTACAGTTAGGTTAAGGTTAAGTAAACCTAACTTAAAATTTGAAGTATGACCGTGAGCCACGTGATGTGCAAAGACGTGAAGGAGCCGTTTTCTGAAGCACAACTTGGTGAAGGCGGTGAAAACTTTGTCAGGTAATCTGTAAATAAATGAAATGAGTTTTACTTTTTAACATCCATTAACACTCATTTATTGCGTTAGTGCTCAAGGGGGTACTTTTTAAACGGAAAGTTTTAATTGCTACGAATGTTAGTACTTCGTAAAAAACAAACAAAAAAAAAGTTTGCAAGTATGCATCGAGTTTGTGCGAGTGTTTGTAGCATGTAGCACTGCAATCTGTAGCATGTAGCTGTGCAATCTGTAGCATGTAGCTTTGCAATCAGTAGCATGTAGCATTGCAATCTGTAGCATGTAGCATTGCAATCTGTCAAACAAAATGCTTCATTTTTGTACTGACTGTCTGAAAACCTTTTGTAAACTTTTGCTGAATGAAGTGATATTTTTTTCTCTTTCGCGCTTGAAAGAACAATAACACACCCAATTACGCCATAATGTCCATTTTGTCAAGTATCCTCATAAGAGCAGTCTGTCACTAATGTTGATGTCACTAAAAAACTTTTGTAGCTTTAATAAGGATTAATCTGTATCTAATTGATAATTTAAGCAGTGTAGACTGTTTGATAACTGTATTCAATTTCTGTACCTACCTGTTAGACAGGTAGGAAGGACACAGGTAAATATAACATTTATTATGGGTTTATGTGAGGATTGTTTAGTTCACTGAAATTAAGTTATATTTTTTTTGAAGCCTAATAAATGTTAAAAATTCGACAGCTTTCAATTACACTGTAATGTTGAATGGCTATAATCAGTGTTACGACTGCCCCCAAACACTGTTACAATCAGTAAACAGATTGTAACACTCTGACTCCTTGCATTTAAATTAACATTATAGTCTTGTCCTTATAAGTGGGAATATATAAATTGTATTATTAATTAGTGCACCTATATTTCTTTCTTTGTATCAAAAGATGGCTGGTGTATTTCAAGTAGTCTGTGAATTATGAAGGAAAATGTAAAAAAAAAATGTTACAATTGCCCCTGGTCTCCCCTACTTCTCTTACGAGAAAAGGTATTCTCACAAACATTTTGAATGAACACTTACCATTGACACAAACAGCCGAGGAAACTGCAAACCATGACTTTTTTTTTTTTTTTTGCATTTAAATCTTTATAGGCTACAGGAAATCCTGAGGTCATACAGAACTTTCTCCGACCACCGGCCTGTTACGTGATTGCTGCCTTCTGCTGAGATGCGAGTTACTTCACACATTAAATTGCCACCAGAATAAACTCTTTCAAATAAACGTTGAGTGCTTTAATAAATTACTGGTGTCACTCAGAGCGGTTGATACGTTCCCCCCCCCCCCCCCCCCCCAGGACATAACTTACATTCTACAGCGATGCTCTTGTCTGACCATGTCATTAATTCCATGTAATGGAAATATTTATACTTAGCAAAACTGCCAGTCATTGCTTCTGCCATAATTTCACAAGAATGCAGCATGCGCTCTCTCAAAGCTCAACACGGAGGCAGTCACTGGACTTTGAGTTTAGTTTAAAATAATTATTTGTTTATTTATTGTTTAATATTATTGCAGTTCTGTATGCAACGAAAGTGTTTGCATTTTGTTTAAAAATGAACTGTAATTAAATTACCGAAAAATGACAGTGAAATCTAGTTAGAGTAATGCATTACACTTAACAGTGGTAATCAGTGATTAGTCCGTTTACAGCTGTGATCAGTGATTAGTCCGTTTACAGCTGTGATCAGTGATTAGTCCGTTTACAGCTGTGATCAGTGATTAGTCCGTTTACAGCGGTGATCAATGATTAGTCCGTTTACAGCTGTGATCAGTGATTAGTCCGTTTACAGCGGTGATCAGTGATTAGTCCGTTTACAGCGGTGATCAGTGATTAGTCCGTTTACAGCGGTGATCAATGATTAGTCCGTTTACAGCGGTGATCAGTGATTAGTCCGTTTACAGCGGTGATCAATGATTAGTCCGTTTACAGCGGTGATCAGTGATTAGTCCGTTTACAGCGGTGATCAATGATTAGTCCGTTTACAGCGGTGATCAGTGATTAGTCCGTTTACAGCGGTGATCAGTGATTAGTCCGTTTACAGCTGTGATCAGTGATTAGTCATTTTACGGCGGTTGTCGAATCATTTTCCAAGTCTTGCCCGGATCAGTATGGCGGACGCGTTGACGTTTCGCATCAGCGGGTCACAGCGGCATGTCTATGGCTACAGCTCCTTACAAATTTACCAAACCCCTCGGCCACAGGTTAACTTTCGGTTTCGTTACATCACTTCCGGTTTTCTGGCCTGAACCTGAGCGGTGCGGTCTAAAACAGGAAGGCGGGAGATTCGTAGAAATTTCAGATTTATATCACCGAAACAAATGTTCAGTGATCAACTCCGACACACTCAGCCCTGTTACACATCAGGAAGGTAGAGTCTGACTTCTAGAAGTTTGCTTTGACGTGCTGAAAGTGCAGACGTGGTCTGTGGAAGGTTTCGCTCGAAAACACGGGAATTATTACCGTGCATCTAATAGAACTGGGGTTTTATTGTACATTTAAAATAACCCGTGTTTTATGGTACAGGGTAGACGGATGAACAGAGACGGAATGGATCCGTTGGATTTTCTAACGCAGGAGGACTTCACTCGGCTTTTTCACTGCAAGAAGACGGAGATGTCTTGCATGGAGGAACCGCTCATCTTCCTCAACCAGCTCCGAGACCACGACCTGGTAGATGAGGATCTCTATCAGGCAAGAGCTGCTCTTACTGCACACGACGAGCCTTTCTTCTTACACCCGAGATAAGGGAATTGATTAATACTCACCGAAACACACATATAGTCCGTATTAGACTATGTTGCGTATTAATGTTTATTCAGTGTTTATTAATGGATACTATTTACCCTGTTGATATAATGTTAGTGTGATTAGGAAGCTGATGTGATTTTATTGGTTACATGTGTTACTCGACTAATGAGATTTTCGCAATGGAGTCGACTCTTTGAACCGAATCATTTATGTGAACGTTGAGAACCGACTCGCATATCCGAGCCGTCTCTTTCTTTCTTTTTATAGATCTAAGCAATGCAGAGTACCAGTTCATTGCACATTTTCAGCCGCAACATCAAATGAAGATCAACCACTTGACATAATATCGCAATCTGTTTGCTAAGGTATGAACGGCAATGAATCGCTTTAGAGTCGGCTCTTATTGATGAGTTGAGTCAAATAATCTGACTCACTGAAAACTGCGGGTTGTTCATCAAGCTCCACGGTGAGAAGCTTCCCATCCGAAATGCATCTCATTTAGAGCTATAGGAGCATTCATTCATTCATTCATTCATCTTCAGGTTGTGGTGGATCCGGGGCCTATCCTGGGAACACTGTACACAAGGCTGTATTTTAATCATTTAAGCGTGAAGGATTTTTCCATGGCCATAATATGAACAAGAAAAGGCAGTCTTAGCAAAAGATAAGACCTATTTTGTTGGAAAATCTGTGGAAACTCATATGTCTCCTAAAAACTTTCATTTTAACTTTAAACTTTAACAAAATGTGGATTTATTATTAATCCTTATAAGAAAGGAGCTGCGGAACGCTAACCCTAGATATAAGATATTTGTTTCATTTTAAAGTAGCGATACATTAATGCAGCAGTTCTTGAAAAAAATAAACTTAAAAAACAGAACAAAACGTTGTTCTTAAATTTGTAACTCTGCCTGTATAACGTCGTTATCAGAAGTGCCATGTCATTATGTAATTTCTGGACACATTTCTGGCGCTTTGTTTCCCATCAGCCACTGCACTTCACTGGATCACGTCACATGACTGTTTGCACCTGTGTCACGTTTTGGTTAATGAGCACAAGTCATGTTTTGAACCTTTCTATGTATGTCGTCTAGCTTTGGGACCATACTTCATGTTTTGGTGTCGAAGTTTGTGCTGTCTGTACTGTTCATTTCTCATTAAAATTGAAATCTGCACTTGTGTCCACCTCCTCTAAAAGATCCCCAACAACAAGTGGTAACCAAACAGAATACCATGTGTAACATATACTCATGACATATATGTAACATAAAAACAATAATTTGTTTAATCCTGGGTGTTACTGACACATAACAGGTTAGGCTGGTCTGCGATACGTTGCATTGTTGCTGGGGTGATACCTTCAAGTAGACATCTGTTATACCTTTATATTTATATATTATTCCTGAAAACGTGGATATAGTGTACCTTTAATTTTGACTTGAGGGATCATTGATGTACTTTTAAAGCTTTTCTCTCACTTCCCAGGTAAAAACATAAACACTAAAAGTACAAAAATGTATCTTTGATGGCACCAGACCAGCGACGTACAGTTCGGTGGTATATTTCTGAGAGTGTAGACATGGAAATTTACAGTTAGGGACATATCTATAACAAAAATACATGTACAGTAATCTTTATAAACAACATCACCTTCTCTCTCTCTCTCTCTCTCTCTCTCTCTCTCTCTCTCTCTCTGTAGAAGGTAATAAAGAAGAAGTGTAAAGGCAAAAGGCAGGAAGGTGTGTATCAGATTCTGGACTGGCTGGAGAAGGAGCGAGGAGATTGTATGAAGCTGTTTTGGACTTGTGTATTTAAGAATCACATCTTGCAGAAATATCCGGTTCTCCGCATGCTCCGAAACAGCCTCCTGGACGGTAAGTCGCTCCATCAGGATTTTGAGTTTTGTTTATCTTTTGTTGTTGTTGTTGATGATGTTGATTCTCATCTCTGCTGGGGTTCAGTGCTTTTTCATTATAAGGTGCTTTCATCTTCATTCAGAATATTATTTTAAAGGATGGAGTGACTCTTGTTGCAGGCTCCTTCAGGTTTTATATGAAGTTCCCTGATGCAGGGGAACTAGGCAAGAAAGAGAAAGACTCAATCCAGAGCAAGGAAGATAAAGAAAATGGACAGACGGGTGGAAGAAAGAGGAAGAAAAGCACTGAAGAAACAGGGGAAAGGGGAGAACCAGGCGCTTCCCCTTTCTCTAATCGTAACCAGAAGAAACCAGCTAAGAAGCCCACATTCAGTCAGTTTCTGTTCATGTTTGTTTCATGTCTTAGAATCAGAAATTAAAATTAGTTTTCTAGCACAAAATTAAATTAAAGAGAAAAAAATGTTTGTATGTCATTAAAGAAAGCAGCATATTACGTAAGAGACACTTTTCAGACAGTAAACACAATGAAGGCTGCTGGGTTTTGCTGCAAAAATAAGAAGCGAGTGCGAAAGTCAAAGTGTCCAGAAGAACTGTGTCTGGTTCTGCAAGATGCTCAATAAAACTTACCAGCTCATTTCCTTATAAAACTGCACACATTGTACCGGAGACTACTATTTTTATTTTTATTTTTTGTCACACCAAATATTGACTTTGTTTCATTTACTACTGTTTACTGCTCTTTACGGTATTTTTTTAAAATGTAGAAACATTTAATTTCATTATTTTGAAGGCATCTTTGCTCTACAGCATTTCTTTGCATGTGCCTAAAACTTTTGCACAGTACTGTACATGGCCATTCTGAATTTGTAAAGTTTGCAGAGTTGATAGTTTGACATTGAGCTATAGAGAAACATAAGAGAGGCTTCAAAGACTGATGTTACATGATAGCAGATAATTGCTATAGGACAATATTACTGTTATACTGTTATTACAGTCCGGTTTAGGGAGGTCTACCTATTAGATCTGAATTGTAGTGCTAGAAAAGCTATAATATGCCTCTATTATGATTGATAGCTTTAATCATTTATTTTAATTAAAATTCTTAAGAATTGTCTGTTTCTCTCTCTGTCAGCCAACCCATTAAAAAAAGGAGAGAAGGCGGGTATTTGGATGTGGGGTTTTTATAAAACTCAGCTTCCTGTTACCTGCGGTGATAAAGAAGGCACTCTGTTTCGGGACAAACTGGCCAAAGGTACACCTTTTTCATATTATGTTTTTTTAAATAAAATAATGATATTAAAAATAAAAGGTAAGTACAAAGGCACAGTCAGGACTCAACACTGACTGAATGCTTACTAATATTTTTTAGTATAAAGAATTTTTCCTGTGAGGAGATGTTTATTTAGCATTTATGGAAGGGGTTTCCAGTGTCAGCGCTTTGTGACAGTCAGAGGTAAAGCCGTAACATAGGTTTTACGACAGAGGAGTTTGTCTTAACTTCAAGAGAGATGGAAGAGAGGCTGGTGAAGGAATGACCGCTATAACATACAGTCAGATCCATAAATATTTGGACATCGACAAAGTTACTGGTATGTTAGCCGTCTACTGCAGTATATCGCAGTTGAATTTGAATATTGAATATGAGCCCAAAGTGCAGACTTTCAGCTTTAATTTGAAGGTTTATTTACATATAAATTGGGTGAACGGTGTAGGGATGATGTCACTTTATATATGTGATCTTCTCCTTTTGAACAGATGTTTCACGCCATTCAATGTAACCATAAACATACGAAAAGTATGTGCCGTTCATCAATAAATACAATTAGTTTGTTTGTTGAGGACGAAATACGGAATCACACCACCTCGTCATCCGGTCATGCTTTATTCCTTACTTATGGTTTATTTAAAGTGAACATTTGTTTTGTTCCTGTAGGGTGCGAGAGTATCCAGTCTCAGGGTTGCTGGTTCACTGCAAGCAAATTTGAGAAGTTTGCTGGAAAGGGAAACGGCAGGACCTGGAAGCAGAGCATCTTCTGCCACAACACTCCACTGCAGAAACTTATAGAGGTAATTATAATATCTGACTGGACTTGGTACTGTAAAAGATCCATACATTAATCTGTAGGTGCACTTAAAGACAATTATTTCTCTTTTTTTCTTTCTTTCTTTTCTTTTTATTTATTTATTTATTTTTTTTAGGAGGGTCATCTACAGTCTCCAAGTGCGAGAAGATGCTATGATCAGAAGGTCCTGAGCACTTTTTCAGTTTATTTTTCAATATTTGTCATGGCGTAGCTCAATAAAATACAAAGGAACGTGAGTATCTGATTTTCTCTTTTCACAGAATCAGAAGATTCAGCTTCACGTCAGCTCTTTGGAAGCCCCTAGCCCCCGTTAGTACACACAAACACGCGTGCGCGTATATATTTACAGTCTCTTCTTTTATTTTTTTATGCATTTGTAAATCTATCTGTAAGACAGCGTTGCTCCGCTGGTGTCTGTTAGAGTCAGTATCCAGTGTGGAGATGGAGGGATCGAGTGAAGCCCACGAGGAGGAATGGAAACTGAATCAAGAAGAAGGAGATGAAGAAGACAGCGAGCCAGTGGATTTGTCTAAATTTAAGGCTTTTGCTTTACCAGTCAGCTGTGGCTCGGTCAGTGGGATTTTATATAAAAGCAGATTTGCAGGTAGGTGGTAATCAGAGCTAAGCCTAATTATGTGTAACACTCTGGTAGCGCAAGTGAGCAAGCAGAATATTACGCAAAGCAGTAGTTTTGGGGAAAAAACAGTGCAAATTATGATAGTACCTGATATAACAATGCACAATAAGTGTCCTGTTATGAGAAAATAATCAGAGACAAGGTGGTGTGATACGAAGCGTGTCCCTCTTCCTACCCAGAAGTGAATATTTTCCTATAACAGCACATCCTGAAGTGTCTTATTCCTCTTATAAGACAGCAGTTTGCCAATAGTGAACATTTTTTATATTAAAAATGACATCATACTTCTTTTTTTAATTTTTATCCATTTGTAGTTACAGTGAATGGTGTAGAACGTCCACAAAGCATCTTGCAGTCGTTCCCTCACCAGCCTCCTTCTTTTCTCTTTCTTGAAATTTATAAGACAGAAAATACAGCTTGTCGTGTCATGTTTATTTCCAAGCGTGTGTGTTTGTGCTGCAGGGTCACACAGTAAGAGCATCCGCACAGAGGAGCGCTGGTTCACTCCTGAGGAGTTCGTAAAGCAGGAGTTAACTCTGACCGACGGCAACTGGGAGAAAGACATACTGTGTCACGGCAAAACCCTTAACTACCTGGTGAAGGTAATTTAAGCTACAGATGTGTAAAAATCTATTAAGGCATTTTGGTGTACAGTATGTTGTATTCAAACACAAGCTTTATTCTCTCTCTCTCTCTCTCTCTCTCACACACACACACACACACACACACACACTCACACTGTCTTTCTCTGTGTTTAGATTAATAAAAGTGTTAAAAAACATTTTTCGTCAAGATCGTTCAGGCCAACACGTGTATGTTCTGTTTGTAGAAGAAGATCCTGTCTGTCCATCCAGAGCCGTGCCGATGTCTTCTGTGCCGTTCTGACAACCCGGTGAGTCTCAAACCCATGACCCATGAAACCCAGGTATCAGGCACTTGTCATGATTCTCTAAACAGATACAACTACAGATACAAATAGGAGGCACGCTATTGTTTTATCTCCAGGCAAAAATGGCAGAAAGTTTCACAGGACTACTAATCTGGTAGAGATTAGAGAGATTAGAGTGCACCAGGACTGCTATCCTGCAAGACACAACAAAAGAGTCGAGAGGTTTTTAGTTCCATGCAGGCGCAAGCAGGCTGTCAGGTATGAAGCTCGCAGGACAAACAAACAAAGACCACATGGATGTGCAGCGTGCATCCTTAGTAACGGCCTGGTCAGGGCTGTGGTGGTTTGAATGAGGCTGCTAGTTTGTTTATATTTTGGGAAACAGAAGCAACTACTGAATTTGTTAGAAAAATTGTGAGCAGTTACAAACAAAAATGTGGATTAAAAAACAAAACAAAACAAAACAATCCTGTGCACACCTATAGTTGATACCAGCTGGAGTGAGTGATGTAGCTGTGGTTGAGGAACTGTCAGAGGCAGAACTCACACACCTGACATTTTTTACGTCTAGTTTTTAATCCAGTGTTTTTCAAGAGCATAGTAGTAGGGTTCATATTCATTAAAAAAGAAAGAAAGAAAGAACGAACCCTTCAGTATTAGGCCACACCCACTTCAGGTTTAAATCCGAATACAGATACGGATATTTGCAGCACTAAACAGGTACTGATACAGATACCCCTAGTCTATATATGACAGTGAGTCAAATGAAAATATATATATATATATATATATATTTTTATTTACATTGTTTACTGCAAACAAGTGTCACAAAAGTGTATCATTTTTCTACATAATCTCCATTTTGTTCCAGCGGTTAACGATTGTCCAGATTCCTCTAAAAAAAAAAATTCTACTCGATTCGAAGTTATGTCACACTGTTAAGGTTTCCTCATATATGAACCAACATATAGAGTATAATAATGTGGACAGAGCATTTTAATCTTGTAAAGTTGCAATACATTTTTTAAAAACTTTTTTTTTTTTTTTTTTTTTTTACTGTATTTTCTCTTGTAACCAGCTGGATCAGGATAACGATGATGTGTGCTTCATTTGTAACAAAGCGGGAAATCTGGTGTGCTGTGACGAGTGTCCACGAGCTTTCCATCACCAGTGTCACTTACCAGTGCTACAGGAAAGAACTCTCGGGTGAGAGAGAGAGAGAGAGAGAGAGAAGAAATTTAGACACAAGATTTAAATAACTCACCAACACAGTCTTTCAACAAACAGCACCGTGTATGTGTGTGTGCATGTGTGTGTGTGTGTGTGTGTGTGTGTGTGTGTGCGTGTGTGTGTGTAGGGGCGATTGGATGTGCACTTTCTGTGTGTTAAAGGCTAACCAGGGATTGTGGATTCACATGACCAATGAAGGTGTTCTGAACAGTCCTGTTTCCGGAAACATTATGGTACACACACACACACACACACACACACTCACACTCACACACACACACAGATGACACACAGAGCTCTGTTTCTGATTATGTGTCTATCTTCTTCCCTCAGCGTTGTGAGTATTTGCTGTTGTGTTTGTATAAGGCGGACGGACTGCACGTGTTTACTGGAGATCCCACGGAAACAGTAAGATTTTTTTACATTATTTTCACTTTCCCCCTTTTTTCTCTATATTTCTCACAGGATGTGTAGTAGAGTCAGTGTTTATACACATTATTCAATAACATTATTTGGATATTTAAGTCGGCCCTTCGGTCACGCCACAGAATTTCATCCTTGCTGTACAAAATGGCGTGCTGTAATTTAAATAATTGCTATACTGCGTAACCTTGTACAGGTGCCGAGGTACACGCGGGTGATCTCTAAGCCCATGTGGCTGGACCGAGTGAAGACCAAACTGCAGCACAAGGAGTATAAAACAGTGAGAGAGTTTGTAGGAGACGTCAGGCTCATCTTTCAGAACTGCCACATTTTCAACGAGGTGAGACGCAAATACCGTGTGTGTGTGTGTGTGTGTGTGTGTGTGTGTGTGTGTGTGTGTGTGTGTGTGTGTGTGTGTGTTGTACAGTATAAGCACTTCTACACTTCTACTGTTGTAGCTATTGTTTATATTCAGAACAGTCTTAAGTTACAAAGTACAGAATTGTCATCAGTTCAATCTCCAACAGATGTTTTCTGTCTAAGAGTTTAGAGAAAGCTGTTGCCCCTACTTCATTTAAAAGTAGAAACTACAGGCATCCATATGTGCTTGTTGAACATCCCATTCCAGATTCATTCCCCCTTTGCCGTTATAATAAGCTCCATTCTTCTGAGAAGGCTTTCCACTAGATTTTGGATGGTGGCCGTGGGGATTTGTGTTTATTCATCTACAAGAGCATTAGTGAGGTTGAGGTCAGGCACTGATGATGGGTGAGGAGACTCCAGTTATTGACGGACGTCAAATATCGATGGATTGTTACACCCCTATTATTTACACTATTTACGTTATTTACGCTAGAGCCATATCACCCTGCAGTTCTCGCCTGGAGCCTGGCCAGTACCTGGATGGGACACCTCCTGGGGGAAAAACTAAGGTTGCTGCTGGAAGTGGTATTAGGGAGGCCAGTGGGTGTGCTCTCCCTGTGGTCTGTGTGGGTCCTAATGCCCCAGGACAGTATAGTGACGGGGACACTATACTTTAAGAAGAACACCGTCTTTCGGATGAGACGTTAAACCGAGGTCCTGACTCTCTGTGGTCATTAAAAATCCCAGGACACTTCTCGTAAAGAGTAGGGGTATAACCCCGGTGTCCTGGTAAAAAATTTCCCCATTGGCCCTTATCAATCAAGGCCCCCTAATAATCTCCATTCCCTGAATTGGCTATATCACCCTCCTCTCCTCTCCACCAATAGCTGGTGTGTGGTGGGCGTTCTGGCGCACTATGGCTGCCGTCGCATCATCCAGGTGGATGCTACAGACTGGTGGTGGTTGAGAAGATTTCCCCCCATACTTTGTAAAATACTACATAAATAGTGAGAGCCTGACTTTCTGTCCATTTTGAAAATAATCTATTTATAATGAAGCATACTTGATGATAATAATTGATTTATGATTGTTGTTTTAAATCAGTCTAATTGCTGCCTTTTAAATTGATGCATCCAAGTCATACAGTTATTACATGCCACCCACATCACCCACATCTCTCTCTCTCTCTCTCTCTCTCTCTCTCTCTCTCTCTCTCTCTCTCTCTCTCTCTCTCTCGCTCTGTCTGTGCAGGATAATAAGTTTGGGAAGATGGGAGCCAGACTGAGTGAGATCTTTGAGCGCGAGTTCCACGCCATCTTTAAGATCCATTAGCGATTCTCCTCTTCCACAATCCTGTTCATCTAGCATTAATCTCTCAAACTCCTGTCTGTCAAACCTCTTACTCTCATAACTATATGTCTGTTTATATACTTTAAGATGAATAACTGAATAATAAGTTTTAAGTCTTTAAGATTCATATTGGGTACAAAATCCTGACGTTAACTTATAAAGCAGTGTGTGTTTTAGCTTTTACTTATAGACACAACTTTATGAATGTATGTGTATTAATTGTTCTTTTAAATTGTTAATTTTACATTGTTTATTTTCAGTTCCGCACACTTATATGAACACTCTTTTATTCATTTATTCCTATCGGAAATGACGTTAATAATGCATTTGATTTATACAATATTGTCAGACTGTGTTCAGTGTTTTCTGACCAGCAGTGTGTACTCGATTATGTGTTTTTCATTTTTACTGTACCATCTGTAACCATCGTTTTGTCTGCTGGATCATGTGTCAAAATACGAGGTGAAATACTTTGTCTTTATATGCAATAACATTTTAAACATTTTACAAGAAATAAAGTAGAGTTTTGTTTATCGGTTTAACTATTAAGTTTTTTTGTTTGTTTGTTTGTTTTTTAATGATATCAGATAGCACAATAGCAAGCGAAGTGAGTTCATGTCTAGTCCTGGACTAACTGTCTTTTACATAGCACGTTAACTTCTCTTGGTGTCTCAACATGAGATCGAGTACTATGAAGGATGAATGATATTGTGTTCAGCTACACTGTTATGTTTCCTTCATTATTTGTATATTATTCAGCACATCACACAGTCACATTTGTGAACTTGGTATTTTAAGGATCGGTCAGGGTTCAGAATGAATGGGAGGTAAAACCTTTAAAAAGAAGGTCATCAATTGCTTCTCAGGAAACTTACCCTTATAGTACCCTCTAGTGTATATATCAGTTACTGCAAAGTATAACATACTCTATAAATACACATTATATTGCGTTAGCTTACAGTGAAATATTAACTATAATACAGCTGTACAGTACATCTGCAGCTCAAATACACCCCCAGTACACTCCAGTAAATGTATTCATACGCTTCAGACTGTAGCTTTGGTTTTTGTGTTGTATTTCTTGGAATATATTTACAGTCATTGTGTTGATGATGGTGATTAACATTTGGGTGCTTGGGTGTTTAATGTAATTATTATTATTATTATTATTATTATTATTATTATTATTATTATTATTATAGCAAATACATAAACATAAATGGTTAATTTATTTGTTATTTGTATAACATCACATTACAGTACAACATGGCATGCATTTAAAACACTTTATAATTTGTAAATATATATACACACTGACCAGTTTATTAGGAACACCTATATATTTTTTGCAATTATCCAATCAGCCAATCATGTGGTGGCAGCACAATCTGTAATAATTCATGCAGATGCAGGTCAAGAGCTTGAGTTAATGTTCATCATGAAATATCAGAATGGGGACCGTTGTCTGGGCTTGTTTCAGGAACTGCTGATCTCCTGGGATTTTCACACCCAACACACTCTAGAGTTTACACACAGAATGGTGCGAAAAACACAAAAAAAAAACATCCAGTGAGCGGCAGTTCTGCGGACAGAGACGCCTTGTTGATGAGAGAGGTCAGAGGAAAATGGCCAGAATGACAGGAGCTGACAGGAAGGATACGATAACTCAAATAACCAATCTTTGCAACCGTGGTGAACAGAAAAGCATCTCACAACAATGTCGAACCTTGAGGCGGATGAGCTACAAAAGCAGAAGACCACATCCGGTTTCGCTCCTGTCAGCCAAGAACAGGAATCTGAAGCTACAGATCTGAATCCAATAGAGCACCTCGGGGATGTGGTAGAGAGCAGGAGGTCCACACCATGCATGCGGAGATGACAAATCTGCAGCTAGTAAGTGATTGAATCAAGTCAACATGGACCAGAATCTCAAAGGAATCCACAGGGTGTCCCAAAAGTCTCCATACATAGGGGAAATTAACACCATTTTTGACCATGTAGTAAACAGTTATAGAAGAAAATGATTTAGAATTGCAATCTGTTGTGACCCAGATGAGGATGGATTCCCTTTTGAGTCTGGTTCCTCTCAAGGTTTCTTCCTCATATCGTCTCAGTGCGTTGTCCTTGACGGCGTCACCTCTGGCTTGCTCATTAGGGATCAAGCTGATTTGCTGATTAATCGGCACTGATAACTCATTGCTGGGACTATTGGTTATCGGCAAAATTCCACAGCGATAGTTTTTCCCGTCCTTTGCGTTAGTGGCTGAGAAGGGTCCGCTGTCATTATACGGTACGAGAGCGGCCTCTAGAGGCGAAATATAAACTATTACTGACAAATCTTGTTGTGTTATTCAAAGTGTTTTTTGATTATTTTGAATGTCTCTGTTTTTATTTGTTATTTGGTGTGTTACTGTTTGGTTCAGTTTGGATGTATATCTTTTATTTACATTCATATTTATTAATAGTTAACATATATTAATATTTATATATTATTTCATTTAAAAACAGTACAGTACATTTTCATGGTGCAGTCAGTAATGTTTAATTTTGTAATAAAGTTCAGCAGTATTTTACTTTCAGTGTTATGTTTTCATTCAGTATCCATGTTAAAAACTATCGGTTGATTGATCGATTATCGACAGGTACCGCCC
Source organism: Cranoglanis bouderius (assembly GCA_023630585.1). Taxonomy (NCBI): domain Eukaryota; kingdom Metazoa; phylum Chordata; class Actinopteri; order Siluriformes; family Cranoglanididae; genus Cranoglanis; species Cranoglanis bouderius. The sequence goes on from CM042544.1 coordinate 3,198,459, forward strand.
AACTTAGTTATCGGTATCGGTAAACTCCACTATCGGTCGACGTCTAAAAGTATAAAATAATAATTAAAAAAATTTTTGGAAAGAGCTTCCTTTCTTTATTAAGGCACTTCGGCGTTTTACTCCATCACTCGGCTTTTTCCGTAACGCACTTGATTTGAATCGGCTGTTTCCGGATAACTTCGGGCTGCCGATAACGGTCAGTGTGTTCAAATCTTTGATGCTAGCTTCAGTTTGCTAGCTACTTCTGGCCTGTAGTGAACTAGAAAGGAGATAGGAGAAAGAGGAGAAGCCGAAAGGGAGAGAGAGAGAGAGAGTGTGTGTGTGTGAGAGTGAGAGAGGGAGAGAGAGGAAGGAGCCTGGGTCCGGAATGACGGTGTTGCAGGAACCTGTCCAGGTAACCGAACTGTACATTCGGTCCAGAAGCGAAGGTTTAATCGGAAGGGAAAGTCGCGCTTCTCCTGCCGGGATGTTTTATTACTCTGTACCGGGGCTAGCGTTCAGGCCTAGCTGCGGCGAGCTAAGCTAATTTAAACGTCAAAGCTTCGAGTTGTCTTCGCTCTGACACTGAATAACTTAAATAAAAACAGACCCATAGAGAGAGATTTATAAATATCAGCTATCAAACCAAACCCTGCTGACATCTAACAGTTATTTCCTTTACGCTAACTAATCATCGCAAATGACTGAATTAACACTGGCGCGTTAGCATGTTTAGTTTGCTAGCTAACGTTAAAGCTTTTACACATTTTGTTGAAATGTGTAAATAAACGTTTGTGGAGGTTACACGTTTAGAAACATTAGTCGCATCTAAATGGCGCAGTTGTCTAATAAACAACAACAACAACAACAATAATAATAATAAGGTTACGCCACTGCGAGTGATGATTGCGTTTTCATTCAGTTATAATGACATTTTATACAGGACTAGTTCAGCGTGGGTTAGTTAACCAGGTTGTGGTGAAGTAAACTAGTCCTTTTGCTTGCTAACCAACACTCTTTAAGACCTTTAACTAACTGATCATTTTATTAGCTATACTGCTGTATATGGTGCACCGAGAACGCCAGAGCTGATTATTTATTCATGTCATTTGTATACAAAATGTCTTATTATTATTATTATTATTATTATTATGATTTAAAAAGAAAAAAAAACGTTTTACTGCATGCATTGTGCACTGATACACATAATACATACCTGCTGAAATGTCAGATTAGGTTCAGACATGTTTTTGTCTGCCATTTCTTCACCACTGTCTAATCTAAACATCAGACGGTCGTTTTGGTTCATGGATGATCTCTAAGCATGAAGCTGTTAGATCACACCAACGTAACCCTGTCCGTGGCACAGATCTAACAATAAAAAGTGTGGGATTTAAACGAGACGCATGTCCAGACCCGGTATGGACGTTCAGAAGACATTTTGGAAGAAGTATGGATTTTATTTTCTGCTGTCAGAGCGTCCCAGAAGTCTCCATACATACAGTAGGGGACTTTGTACACCAGCACCACGTCGGTTGTGCCTTCGTCAGTGGATGTTCGTGGACGTCCACTTCTTCTCGGTTGGTCTGCAGCATTTTTCGAATTCGTTTATAAGTTTGGCAGGAGCATCGGGTGTGATGTGCCCGCCATGTTTCCCGTTAAAATCCATCGCGAACTTGCGACAGCCTCCCGAGATTCCCAGCCATGAGAACGATTTCAAGACGTTCTTCTTTTGTCAAAGGTGTTCTTAAAGACTGTCTGGGGGGGGGGGGGGGAGTGTGAAAAATGTCTCCTATGTGTGCAGACTTTTAGGACACACTGTAGATCTCTAAAGTCGGTAAAATTGTTAAAAAGAAAATTTCAGTGTGAAATTTCTCGCCTAAAGATCCACCGATGGGAGGACGCCGAACTGACGAAACGGCTACACGTACGGCAGTGGCGTATAATAAGCTGGTAGAATGGCATTGTGGGTAACGTGGGACATGAGAATACACCAATACATCAGTGAAAAGAGTTTAAACTCAGAATTTCATTTGCGGCATGAATCTCGGAAGCTCACGTGTTAGTTATAAAGACTAATACGACTAAAACTCGTTCAGGGTGGAGTTTTTCTTGTACACGTTTCATTGCTCTTCTGCACTGATTCGGCTTCCTCACTGCTCATCGTTTTTAAACATTTTCCCTTTCCTGTACAAAATAAAGGACCCAAGAGCGAGCCCCTGCGACTCGGGTCTCGTCAGCTCAGAGTTCAGCAAGTTACGTTAAATCAACATGGCCGCTCACAGCATCGATCAGTCCGTACAGGTCATCGATCAGTTTTTTTGTGTGATTGTTGCGGACATAAACGCTCGATTTTGCTGCATCTCTTTTCAAAATCGGCGATTCAACTTGCGATGGAGTTTTTTGTCCTTTTTTTTTTTTTTTTTTTTTTTTTTTGTGGAAAACTACATGAATTGGCGAAATTGCAAGAACAATACTTTTCTTTTACAATACCTTCAGTGAAGACACACATGTAATCAGTTTCTATGATTAAAAAGACAGACCACAGACAACATTCAGGACACATTTTTATTACTTTTCTGACCTCAGGAACCATTGGGCTCTGTAATATATAGAGAGAATACTGAGAAAATGTAAAAATAAACGTTCGTAGTTTCAGATGAAATTTATCACCAAATAAAAATCGGTGAAATTCGTTAACATGAAATGTAAAAACATAGTTTTAATTTTAAAGTGCTCATTGTTTTGTTTATCAGTTTTACAGCGTACCAACGACGCACGTAGCCTCTTCAGTCATGGTGGTTGATTTTCCTCGGCATTTGAGGCACGGCGGCCGTTTTCCGACGCTTCACGGAGGAAAAGTGACTCACCAGACTTGATTTTCTTTCATGTTGCACTACATCGTTGCACGACGTGCGAAACGGTTTGCCTCCACTTTCGTGTAAAGCATCCAGAAAATAGTTCTGCACGGTCTTTCTCTGTGATGTCTGTTGGCAAATGAGACCGTGTAGCTGTGCTCGTGTCCGACTCGCGTGAATCGAAGAGGGCTTTTGCCGAATGCGCATCGCGATGATGTCACATGACGCGTCTCGGCTCAACCCTGCGGCCGTTTTGAGAATTTGCTTCGTTTTGCGTTCATTACTGCGAAGTCACGAAATCCTGGAGGGACTGAATCAACGGTGAGCTTTTGTACAGTTGTACTGTATTTACACGTGTCCGCTTTAGATCGATCACCACGGACACGTTCGCTTGTTAAATCTCTAACACGGACTCTACAGTTCACCGTTTAGTCATCACTAACGATAGCTGGCTAGGCAAACACACCGGCGTCCATTTTCTTTCCCCGTTTTTGTAGCTGGAACGGTTGGAAATGATTGTGCACATCCATTTTATGCACATTCCCTGCTTTTCGTATTTCTTATTATTTCTTATTCATTTCTGATTTTTTATTTTTTTTTTAATGTAGTATTTAATGCACAGTCTAAAGAGGAGTAGGCCAGGTTAGGTTTTCATTTCACTGCAGGTTCTATACTGTACTGTGACAAATAAAAAGAAGTCCGAACGCAGTGAAACGAGAGACAGTGGTAATGTTTGCTCTGTGTCGGTTTTATTTACAGGCCGCTGTCTGGCACGCTTTAAACCACTATGCCTACCGAGACGCCGTGTTTCTGGCTGAGAGGCTCTACGCTGAAGGTAAGGCCGTAAATCTTTCTCCACATGGTTCAGAACCTCCTTCTCTTCCTTTCTATCCTCCTGAAACCTCTGTGCAGGGACACTGCCGCAGATCATCGGGTTGAAAGGAGTTCGCAGCGTTCACAAGAGTATATTTTTATACCGAGTATCATACAGCAGAGCCGGGATGGCTGTACATTAACGGTAACGTCACGGATTTTAACTATCCTCGTTAGAGATCCGATACCCAGGTGGATCAGATATCATGGTGGATCAGATACGAACTCGATACGAATTCAATCAGATGCTGTAACAAATGGAAAAAGATTGGAATTGGATTTGGAAATGTTTGCTTATTGAAAAAAAAAAAAAAAAAAAAAAGACGACATAATTGTATTTTTTCCGTCAGGACTGATTTTGATTATATTTATACTTGATTATAATTGTATTCGCTGTGTGAGTGAAAGTCATGTTTTAGTACCGCGTAATGTGTGTCCTGTATATTTTTTAAGTGCTCCCAAAACATATGAAAAATATCATTTTAAAGTGTAGTAGTTTATAAAGGAAAAAACAAAAATATAAATATATATATACGATGGATATCGTTATCGGGAAAGGAGAAGCGGTATCGTGTCGCTTTTCTAATCCTCGTGCTATCACTGGTTTACAGCTCTACGTTTTTCGAAAGAGGATGTAATCAAATGCGTTGCAACTCCGCAGCGGTCGTAAGAAGATGATATCGGGTTTAGGAAAACAACTAGAACGTCGTCTTTAACGTGATCATGCTCCTGTGCGTTCACTCCGAGACAGAGCTCCCAGAAGTCCTTCGTTTTCTCGAGTGGGCGGGGCTAGGCGATGTGACAGGTTCACGCAGATTAACATCATGCAAACGTGAAGTGAAGACGGTCGACTTAATTTTTCCTCCCCGGAAATATTCCCTGCATTTTTATTGGTTCCTGGCATATATTTGCTCGGAGATACACCGATTTAAAAAAAATGACAGTTTTTAAATACGTACAAAAATTAATTCATATTTCGTAGGCATCATATAAATCACTGAACGGGTGCATCGTAGGAATCCCTTCGAGAATCTTGCAGATGATGTGATATTTGGGGAGACGCTGATTGTTCAGATGAGATTTTATTGGTTCAAATGCATCAGAAGGTAAACAACAAATACCCACGCTTTTTCTGTAACGTTACTGATGTAGTTCGAGAAAGATGTTTAGCCTGGGTTACTGCGAGTGCCATCGAGCACATCGGTGCTGAACATCTCGTCGTTTACAATGTGAGTATTAGAATTTTTGACTCCGTAAGAGACTAAAGCAGGTTTATTGATCATCGTTAAATAAACCTGCACGTGAAGACACGGCGCTAAAGGCTGGTTTATACTCCTGCGCTGAAGCGCGATGGTGTATCTGTGTCATGACGTACAGAGAGAGATAGAGAGGGGGTTTATGGGTAAGCATGGCTTGCAAAGGTGCACAAATGCGTCGACGTGCAAAATCTCGCCAGCGCATCGCGCAAGCTCTGATTGGTTGAGCCGGAAAGTACTGATCTTCACTTTCAAAAAGCAAGCGAACGCACGCCCGTGTTTTCCCATCCCTCCATGTTTTATGTGAATATTTTATACTCGTTTTTGTTGTAGATCATATCTGAGTGAGGAACTACAATTAAATCCTGCCTCCAGATTTCTGATATGAAGCTACACTGAAGCTGCGAACATTCTCTCACCTTTCTTTAGGTGCGGGTCAATATGACCCAAAAAACAAACAAACAATCATATCACGATACTTCAGGCCATTTCTGTGACCTCACGGTGCATAATTTAGCCAACAAACCATCAGGAAAACAGTAGTTTTGCTCTAAATCTGTAAAAAGGTATGAACCGTTACACTGAGTTTGATGAGCCTTTTATTTAATGCCTACATGAGATAAACTGTAACACTCGGGGGAAAAAAAACAAATCTGTAGCTTCACATCTATTCATTTCCATTTAGTTTGTAATTATTAAAAAAAAAAACATTTCAGAAAGGTATCACAATACCAACGATATCTTAGAAAAGTGTATCGCAATGTAATTGGCCACAGTCGTCATATCGCCTTACCCTTCCTTCTGATCACTTCTGATTCAATGTGAGTTTTTTTTTTAACATTCTGTGTTTGTCCCTGTTTTTTTTTTTTTTTTTTTTTTGGCTCGTTCCTGTCAGTGCACTCCGAGGAGGCGCTGTTCCTCCTGGCCACGTGTTACTACCGCTCGGGAAAAGCCTACAAAGCCTATCACCTCCTCAAAGGGCACAGCTGCACCACGCCACAGTGCAAATACCTCCTCGCTAAATGCTGTGTGGAGCTCAGCAAGTAAGCAAAAATGTGTGTGTCTGTCTGTCTGTGTGTGTGTGTGTGTGTGTGTGTATGACCGTGATAGTCTGATTATGGATCTGTGCGACATTGTGTTTTGTTTTTGTGATACGATGCGATGCATATGGTGTCCCAGAACAAACCCCAAACTTTTAATAACCTTCACATTACTTCCAAAAAAAAAAAAATCTATATTCATTTACCACTGGATAGTTTCATTATTCGGGGAAGGTTACATTTAATGAAGAAGCACAATTCTTAACAGAACGTAAATCTTCATCGTGGAGGCATTTAGCATTTATTAAACATAAAATAAGCGCAATATTTTGATTTGTTTTGGTTTTTGATTGTGTTAAATTTCGGGTCACGTGAACTCCAGCACATCCTGCAATCCGACTCGACTCGACTTGACTGTGGGAAGCGACTCGGTTTTTAGGTTGCCGCAATTATTATTGTTATTTTTATTTATTTATTTATTTATTCATTTGTTAGTAGACCCGAGGCACAACCTGATCCAAAGGACAGAGCTGTAGTGCTGCAGATATGCTGTGTGTTCTGGAGATTTGGGCCAGCGACACAAAATAGACGCATGCTACTATACACAAACTTGTTATTTACATAATCATCTAATCATTTATTTAGCGGAGACTCCGCGCTCTCTGCGTTCTCTCGGATGATTTCTGTGAGTTTTCCATTGCTGTATTTCTGACCGATGTGTGGAACAGTTTTACAAATAAATTTTCAGCCTTACGCACACCTCAAATTTTTTTATTTTTTATAAATTATATGCGGTGTGAACCCAGACCAAACCACAAAGGCATCGGTTTCTCTCTGATTCAGACTCAGCAGTCTGAAAGTGCCCTTTTAATCAAAACATTTTGGCTGGGAATTGTCTCGATGTGACTGTTTAGTGTGGATTAAAATGGCTGAATGGACCGCGATGGCTACTACAGTGTCGTATTATTATTTCGAAAGTGGGTTGTGTAGTTGCGAGAACCTGTGTTCTCGCTGTGTGTTGCTGTAATGTCTGTAGTGGTTACAACGCTAATGGTCTGGGCATTTAGGTTTCCCTAGAAACTGATAAAATGTAGTTGGCCTTTCTCACGTTATACCTACCTGATATACAGGTGCATCTCAATAAATTAGAATGTCGTGGAAAAGTTCATTTATTTCAGTAATTCAACTAAAATTGTGAAACTCGTGTATTAAATAAATTCAGTGCACACAGACTGAAGTAGTTTAAGTCTTTGGTTCTTTTAATTGTGATGATTTTGGTTTACATTTAACAAAAACCCACCAATTCACTATCTCAACAAATTAGAATATGGTGACATGCCAATCAGCTAATCAACTCAAAACACCTGCAAATGTTTCCTGAGCCTTCAAAATGGTCTCTCAGTTTGGTTCACTGGGTAAGCCACAAACATTCATTGCCAAAGAAGCTGGCTGTTCACAGAGTGCTGTATCCAAGCATGTTAACAGAAAGTTGAGTGGAAGGAAAAAGTGTGGAAGAAAAAGATGCACAACCAACCGAGAGAACCACAGCCTTATGAGGATTGTCAATCAAAATCGATTCAAGAATTTGAGTGAACTTCACAAGGAATGGACTGAGGCTGGGGTCAAGGCATCAAGAGCCACCACACACAGACGTGTCAAGGAATTTGGCTACAGTTGTCGTATTCCTCTTGTTAAGCCACTCCTGAATCACAGACAACGTCAGAGGCGTCTTACCTGGGCTAAGGAGAAGAAGAACTGGACTGTTGCCCAGTGGTCCAAAGTCCTCTTTTCAGATGAGAGCAAGTTTTGTATTTCATTTGGAAACCAAGGTCCTAGAGTCTGGAGGAAGGGTGGAGAAGCTCATAGCCAAAGTTGCTTGAAGTCCAGTGTTAAGTTTCCACAGTCTGTGATGATTTGGGGTGCAATGTCATCTGCTGGTGTTGGTCCATTGTGTTTTTTGAAAACCAAAGTCACTGCACCTGTTTACCAAGAAATTTTGGAGCACTTCATGCTTCCTTCTGCTGACCAGCTTTTTGAAGATGCTGATTTCATTTTCCAGCAGGATTTGGCACCTGCCCACACTGCCAAAAGCACCAAAAGTTGGTTAAATGACCATGGTGTTGGTGTGCTTGACTGGCCAGCAAACTCACCACACCTGAACCCCATAGAAAATCTATGGGGTATTGTCAAGAGGAAAATGAGAAACAAGAGACCAACAAAATGCAGATGAGCTGAAGGCCACTGTCAAAGAAACCTGGGCTTCCATACCACCTCAGCAGTGCCACAAACCGATCACCTCCATGCCGCGCTGAATTGAGGCAGTAATTAAAGCAAAAGGAGCCCCTACCAAGTATTGAGTACATGTACAGTAAATGAACATACTTTCCAGAAGGCCAACAATTCACTAAAAATGTTTTTTTATTGGTCTTATGAAATATTCTAATTTGTTGAGATAGTGAATTGGTGGGTTTTTGTTAAATGTGAGCCAAAATCATCACAATTAAAAGAACCAAAGACTTAAACTACTTCAGTCTGTGGCATTGAATTTATTTAATACACGAGTTTCACAATTTGAGTTGAATTACTGAAATAAATGAACTTTTCCACGACATTCTAATTTATTGAGATGCACCTGTATATGCATACACGCACAGGTGCCTGACTGCTGAGATGCTTAATCGTGGCCGAATGAGCAAACGCGATGCTTGTCATACAAAATTTAGCAGCACATCTTATCAGGAGGATTTTATCGGCACCACAGACGTCCTAATGTTTGCAGTTTAGTTACGGTGAGTTTATTAGTCCAGGTTTTAAAGGTTTGGTGGTAAATCGAGCACAAGAATCGGACTGGGAATCTTCAGCGACCATGTTTTTAACCTGTTATTTTTAAACGCTTTTCCAGTCTGACTGCTGCGTAAAGACGTGAGGTGGTTTCAGGGCCACAATAATATGCCGATATTAATCAGCGTTAATAATCACAGCAAGCATGTAATTAAATGGTTTTGTGAGGTGATGCGTAATAAAGGAAACATGTTCTGATGGACAGCAGCAATGACTCAGAATAATCTGATGGACCGCCTGTGTTTATGATCCATCGATGTCTCTGCGTAGGATCGACCAGTGCGCTCTTATTAACGTGTTTTTGTGTGTGTTTTTTTGCTTTCTCAGGCTGGCTGAGGGCGAGCAGATCCTCACAGGTGGTGTGCTGAACAAACAGAAGAGCCAGGACGACATCGTCACCGAGTTCGGTGACTCGTCCTGTTTCACGCTGGCGCTGCTCGGCCAAATCTACTGGTGTGTGAGCGCCGCTTCGCTCTACTGGATCATTCACACTCGCACACGGTTAACCTGCATTCACGGCCCGTTTAGTAGCTAAAGCTGGGCAAGCAATACACGACCTTTAAACTCCTAACCTGTTTCAAAATGATCTCAGGAATACCTTCTTCTTCATCCATATTCATTCATATGAGAACCTGTGGAAGTAGGAGGCGGGGGAACAAAAAAAGATTTTAAAATGACGTTAATTCCACAGCACCTTTTTAAATCTAAGATAATTGACTTGTTCGCTGCTTTCTGACCAATCAGTGCTCGATAGCTTTCTCTTCTTTCCATAAAATTATTTTTTGACAAAGCACTGTACAGGGGTTTCATGTTGGTTTTTTTTATCAGCGCTGTCCAATTGCTAATTATAAACTCCTTAACTCGGAATGTTTGGATTTTCGTCCATAATGTTAGAACTATTTTAAATGAGAGAACATATTCCACTCAGAATGTGATGCGAAAGAGAGAGGGGGGGAAAAAAAAGAAAAATGCAGACAAATAAAAAGGCTAAAGGTGGGTTCACACACAGATTTCATCGCTGCAAGTCGCCAGTTGCTGTACTAAGAAGTCGCCAGTAGGCGTTCCTACTACTGGTTACCATAGTAACATTTATCAGTGGGTGGTGCAGCTAACATTCCACTTTTGACGACAGACCATTTCTATTGGCGCTAAAATGAAACATTCTGGAGGGAGAGCGTTTGTATATAAAATTCACCAGTGTGTATATATGCATCACATCCTACCAGATGAAGGAGGCGGCGAAAGCACAAGCGCTGCGGCGAAAGAGCTGGACTGTCAGGTCTACTGTCAAGTCGCTCCAAATTTGCATACAGTTAAACTTTTCTCAACCTTCTTGCGTCGCCGGACACGCCCACATCTAGTCGCCAACGGTCGGGAGTCGCCAGCTTCCATTGAAAATGAACGGTCTCCGGTCGTTTTGTAGCTGCGAGTCGCTGTACGTGTGAACGTATTGCAACTCTGAGACACCTGAAACCATCCAACCTCATCTCTAACACCCTCGGAGGAAAGCGCTATCTGCCCTCTTCCGCATACGTGAGCTCACAAATGCCCGCGATTGGCTAGTGTCTCTGTGATTGACAGGGGAGTGAGAGTATGCTCCTCCCACCTTGGCACCCAGTCACGGATCGTCGATAGGATTCGAACTTGCGACCTCCTGATTATAGGGCGAAGGTTTTTCTGTTGCAGCTGGTTGTTTTTTTTTCTGCAGTTTTTAAAAAAAAAAAAAAAGAACAGGTTTGGATACAGGCGTATGGTGGCATGATGGAACAGTTTCACACAATAATAGCATGTGTAGAGGAGCTAGCTTCTATCAAAGGCAGTGCAAAAATGTAAACAGGTTATTTAGAAATATGGATAATGCTTAGTGCACTTGGCTGTTCCATGCTAATGCCTCACTTTTTATGTTTTGCAGCAAAACCGACCGCTTAGCGAAAGGAGCCGAATGTTATCAAAAGAGCCTGAGTGAGAATCCTTTCCTCTGGTCGCCCTTCGAGTCTCTGTGTCAGATCGGTAAGTTTGCTACCCGCTTTTTTTCCCCCTCCAAGAAACATTTATTCAGATCTACAGTTAATTCATTAGTAAGCTGTGTTGAAGCTGATTAGTTCATATTCATAGATTAGGAACAGGCATTCGAATATGATCAGACTCCACCATTTTTTGTGTGATGCATCCTTTTCATTCTGATCGTGTGTGTTTTTTCAGGTGAGCGACCAGACCCAGAACAGATCTTTAAGCTAACGTCTCTGCAGAGCTTCAGTGGAGGCAGCGGCGGAGGCGCCCCTTGTTTTCCCATGAGCCCAGCTCACACTCCCAGCCACAACACGACTCACAGGCAAATCGACTCCGTCCTCATGGAGACGCCCCAGGACACGCTGGTACGCCATACGGGAGAGACGACGGCCAAAAAAAAGCCTCTCGATAGCGGAAAATAATCACTGAGCCAAAGAACACAGTGTCCTGTTATTTTTCTGATAGCGCTTCTGCAGGCATTCTCACTTGCAGCTGTTAAAGGTGCAATAGTCAAAAAAAAAATTTGTTACTTATACAAATAACCTGGAAAATATGTAGAACGTGATCTCGACATGCCACCCTAGATCCTGGGGGCGGAGCTTCGTGAACATGGGCGGGAATGGAGGAGTGTCAAAACTATTAGAGATCTGATCTTACCTAATGCACCTTTAAAAACACAGAGGCCTTGTATATAAATTGCTTGGTTGTCATTGGCGAACTCGTACCTGCCAACTAATCAGAAATGAATATTGCGCCTAGCTGTGGTATAAAGTTACAGATAGTGTTTGAAAGTGGGCGGAGACCACCTCACAGTCTCTGACCCTTCTCTTTCTTCCATTCTCCTTATAGGAACTGAACCGACTCAATCTGGAGTCGTCCAACTCGAAGTACTCGTCTCTAAACACAGACTCATCCATGTCTTACATCGACTCGTCGGTCATTTCGCCCGATTCTGCGCCTCTGAGCACGGGCGGCTCTCTGCTGTCCAAGCAGGTACAGAATAAACCCAAGAGCGGCCGCTGTCTGCTGGGAGGCACCGCCACACTGAGCCCTCTCACACCCAGGTACACACAAGTGCATGCGTTTTCATTAGTAATAGATTTGTTTCATTTGGATTACTGATGGTGTTTAATGTGAATACTCTGATCTTTTTTTATACGGGTTTAATAACCTCAATCAGATATTTAGTTTTTGCTCGAGTCCTTTACTCAGGGTAACACACACACACAGACAAAACACACACATAGTTTAAATTTACTTTAGATTCGTTACTAGTCAAATAAATAGCTGAACGTGCTTGGAGGAGAGCACTAACTACCTTTTTTTTATATGCATGTGCTAATGGACGCTGGCTACCGTTGCTCTCATCATCAAAGGAGCGTTTTTATTTATTTATTTATTTCATATTTTTAATTACTTTTGTTATCTTCTGTAACCATAGGGATTCAAGAAATGTTAGTTTTCTTAAGAACAAACACAATTTTGTCATGTGTCATGCTCCTGTCATATTTATTCAGATAATCCATTTACTCAGTTATCAAAAATGATTTTATTGAAACAAACTAAATGAAAATTAACGGGAGATGAACACACCACTATCTGTCCAAAAGAAAACAAACAATTTCATAATTAATAACGTTGTTACATTCTGTCTCATGTTTCTTCTCGCTTTGTATCCAGTTTTGGGATCTTGCCCCTGGAGCCGAGCCCAGGAGACCCCTCGTATCTGCAGAACTACAGTCACAGTGGGACGGGGATGGAGCCGCCTCCACCACCTGGCCCACCGAAGAAGGTTGCTTCCTTTAGACTTAGTTTAATTTCAGTTTTAATCCATGTGTTTGATTCTGGTGCATCGTTTATGCATTAATTGTAAGCAGTACGTACCGCCGTGTAACCACGTTCCTCTTTATTCCTGATAGACGGTCAGCAGAATCACTCAGGTGGGGACGAAGTCAGTGTTCGCACAAAGCGGAAACAGTAGAGAGGTTATTCCCAATCCATTTAACCAGACGCAGACCACGGCACCACAGACCAGGTGAGCACCTGATTTAAAAGCACAAATAACATCTATCAGTCTAATATTAAGGCTCGTGGCTACAAAATTTCCCCCATATGCTAAATATAGTCGCTGAAATTACATGCTTGGAGTCTTTACATCTCCTGATTTAGTTTTACACTAAAGCTGCGAGGCTTAATATTGACTTAAATATTACATAAAAATTAACAGAACTTTGCATGCGTATGTCTGATTGCTGTAACGTTATAGGGCAGCCATGTTGGACAACCAGAATCATGCTTTTTTTTTCCTTTCTCTACACCCTTTTGTTTCATTTCTTCGCATAGACCGCACTTACATGTTTAAAGCTTTAATTGTACTGAAAGTTTAAACTTAAATACTTAAGAAAAACTGTTCTGTTCAATAGAGATCTGAATCCATATCCAGATTTCTGTAAAGCTGCTTTGTGACTATGTTCGTTGTTTAAAAAGCTCTATAGTAATAAAATTGGACTGAATTGAAATCAGCGTATGAAGATTCGGTCACGTGGTTACGGAAAAAGTCTTACGGCTGAGAGACGTTTAGGAACTACGTTAGCTCCAGTGAAAGATGAATAATCAAACTTCAGACACCGAATTGTCATCTTCGTCTTCGCTATTCGAGTACACGGGGTAAACGTTTATATGTGACCACAGTTAAATAATAGATCGAACTTGTGTGTGTGTGTGTGTGTGTGTGTGTGTGTGTGTGTGTGTGTTATTTGTGCAGTACTACACCTCAAGTGCTGAGTCCCACCATCGCCGCACCACCCAACGTTCAGCCTCGACGGAGCTCCCGGCTTTTCACCAGCGCCAGCTCCACTGCCAAGGTACAGTCCTCCTCCACTACATTCTCACACGAAGGCTGAGTGAGAAAACATCATACTGCAGCACTACAAAACATTTTAACCCCATATGACTGCTATCTCAACGTTTAGCCTAACAAACCTTAGTGGCATTTTTAGAAAACGCTGACGTAGGGCTGGGCGGAAAAAATATCATGACAAAAATATCATATCACGATACCTGAGGACTTTTCTACGATATATAATTTGGCACTTTTCTTTAATGCCTACAATGACAAAGAAGGTAATTTTTATTTATTTATTTTTATTATTTTTTTTTAAATTACGTCAAATCAATGCCATCCATTCAGTACCATTTATTATATTTAATGATTAAAAACATAATAAAATGCATCACCATACCAACAATATATAGGAAAAGTGCATCATGTACACGATCACGATATCGATATTATATCTATATCACCCAGTCCTACCCTGACGGTTTCAGTGATCTAAAAAGAGAAAAAGAAATACAATCGGGAAAACATTTGATGATCTTTCGAAGGGGTTGTCGACTAGCGGAGTGGTTCAGCTGACTTTTTTAAAGATATGGTAAGGCAAGGTGGGTTTATTCATACAGCACATTTCCTACACAGTGCTTTACACAGGTACAACAAAGTGCTTTAGGAGGAAATTAAAAAAACAAAGTGAGGAGATAAAAACTGGAAAATGGGCAGAATTACTCGAGTCAGTTATACTCGAGTCTTTTCCAGCACCCTGAGTGAAGAAGATGGCAAAACCTCCATGATATTAATAAATCCTTGGGATAAACAGTGCTAGCATTTAACCAAGTTGATTAAACACGGCTTCTGTAGTAGTTCTTCAGTTGAGGTTTATCCAGTCAAACGCGCTTATATCAGTTATTCGGCTTAAGTTAGCTCAGCAGACCAGAGATTATCTACAGGGAGTCCGTTGGATCTCTTTTGTCTTTTGCTCATAAACTCATTTTGTTCCTGACCTTTTTTTTTTTATTTATTTATTTGTCCACAGGAGAACAGTAAGAAGTTAAAAATGAAGTTTCCCACCAAGATCCCCAACAGGAAGACCAAGACAAAAACTGGAAAGGGAGGAATCACCCCGTCCAGCCTGAACGAGAGCATCGAGATCCTGAAGCTGGACTCGTCCATAGCCGAGGGGAAGGGCAACATCAGCTCGCCGCAGTTTCAGGCCTTCACTCTGCAGAAGGCCGCCGCAGGTACACTCGCACCCCTGCTGCATGGAGCCTGCGCAGAAACGGCTACATGCTTCGCTTGACTTGAGAGAACTATGTGCATAACAGTGTGGTTGTTTTTTTTTTGTTGTTTGTTTGTTTTTATTTTCCTCAACAAAAAAAAGAAGGTATTTTTGCTTTTTTAGCTGTTTATCACCAACTAATGGCGGTTAAAAGAATTTGCCATCCCTAAACCAAACCTTATTGTTGTGGAACATCTGTGAAACACATTATTTTCTGTTCTCGCTTACATTTTAGCAGTTATAAACATCCGCTCCCTCACCAGCCTCTCTCTCTCTTCTCTCTCTCTCTCTCTCTCTCTCTCTCTCTCTCTCTCTCTCTCTCTCTCTCTCTCTCTCTCTCGAAGTTTTATACTAATAAAAACGCAGCTTGTCATGTTACTGAGAAACAACGAAGCGTAAACTCCTCTGTCCTGAAAACTTTCCTTACGCCCTTACATAAAACTCCATCGCTTTATGATGAGTCTAAGATTACGTGGAGCATCCCCCGAGAATGAGTGGTTACTATAGAAACGATAACATGTAAGAACGAGCGCGTTAATATTAAGCAGCGCTGCGGTACATCGCAGCACCTCGAAACGATACGTAATGTCTGTGTTGTTTTCTAATTCATATTGGAACACATTTTAGATATAAAATAGAGGTGCCGAAGAAAACCTCATTCACTGGAATAGTCGCTGATCCGGTTTCAAGGCTGTCTTGTTTAAAAATGAAAAGATTAGCCGCATATCGATTATATTTATGATCGTGGAATAAATCCGTGGTTTGTTTGTGATCAGATATGTTTGGTTTATCAATACAGTAATAAAAAAAAAATGAATGAGCCACTGTAAAAAATCATAAGCTATTCTGTCTTTACATTTATCCCAATAGAACGTGTTTTGGAAAAACAATATATTTAATTTGTGTTGCAGATGGGTTGATGTCGTTGATGCGGGACATCGGGCGGGGTTACCTAGCGCTGTGCTCGTACAACTGCAGGGAGGCCATCGGCATCCTCAGCCAGCTGCCTGCACACCACTACAACACCGGCTGGGTGCTGGGCCAGATCGGCCGCGCCCACTTTGAACTGGCAGAGTACATGCAGGTAAGCGACCGACGTACAGCTACACTGGCTGCTGATAATCAGTCACATGATATATACCTCAGTATTCATCGTGCACTTCACTTCATCACTACTTCCTCATGAATGGATGACCGGCATTGATGTCCATGGCTTACTTTAGCTTTTTAGCAATCACACAACCTGTCAGTCAGCATGATGCTCGCTAATCCCAATTTGAGTTGGTGTGGGTAAACATCAGGATAGTTTAGCTAGCGTATGTATTATGTAATCGATACAATAGCATGTGCGTGAGCAAATATGCTCTCGGGACACAGCATGCCGAGTAACGTGATTGGTTCAACTTGTCATGCTACTTCCTGTTTCGAGTTTGGTGAAAGCGGGGAAAGGATTATTATGGTCAGGTGGCGATGGAGTGCCTTATTGATAAAACCAGACATTCCTAGGACGGGAGCACCCCATGTGCAGCTTTGTGGCAAGAGTGCTTGTATTTAGAGCGTCACAGAGCGTCATTTGGAGCCTTCGTGGTTGAAAATAATCTTATAGAAGATCCTCGTTTGCATGGATTCCTGGGCGATGGCATGCTGTGCATCCAAAACGTGCACCGGAACTGAAGGAAAATAATAAACAGATTTTGCAATCCTGCATGCACAGAAATGTGAGCGCAAACCCGCGATTAATTATAAGCCCCGCCCCCAAGCGAGTCCAGAATCGGTCCTGGGCGTAAACTTGAATATTCAAATCTAGATTTTAAAATGAGGCTCTGATACTGATCCCACGTCTCTCCATTTATATCTACACCAACCGAAATCGCTGAATCATTCCAACTCCGTTATGAAGCAGATTCCTAATTCGTAACACCTCTCCCGTTCCCGTGGCCAGGCGGAGAGGATTTTCTCAGAGGTGCGGCGCATTGAGAGCTACCGAGTGGAGGGGATGGAGATCTACTCTACCACACTATGGCACTTACAGAAAGACGTGGCCCTGTCTGCGCTCTCTAAAGACCTCACCGACATGGACAAGAACTCGCCGGAGGTAACTGCACGGGTTTAAGGATTAACCGATGAACAGCAGTGTGATCAATATTGCTTATAAAAACAATATATGTATAACTTCTTTTTAAAAAATTTTTTTTAATTTTTTTTATCCTGCAGCCCTGGTGTGTAGCTGGTAACTGTTTCAGTCTGCAGCGGGAGCACGACATCGCCATTAAGTTCTTCACACGGGCCATCCAGGTGGACCCGAGCTTCGCCTACGCCTACACGCTGCTGGGTCACGAGCTGGTGCTCACCGAGGAGCTGGAGAAAGCGCTGGGCTGCTTCCGCAACGCCATCCGCCTCAACAAGCGCCACTACAACGCCTGGTACGGCTCTTAGCGCTATAACGAGGAAGGGGATACCAGTTTCTACCTAAAACAACACCGACTAATGCTAAAGGATCATTTAAAAAAAATCACTCCATTTAACCGATTATAATTTAGCTGTAAGCTCAAAGGTAGTACGCCCCTGTTAACACATCAGCTAGATTATTGAATATGTTCATCAGTGAATGTGCGCGTGATCCTCTGTTTCACTAGGTACGGCTTGGGAATGATCTACTACAAGCAGGAGAAGTTTAACCTGGCTGAGATTCATTTTAAGAAGGCTCTGAGCATTAACCCCCAGAGCTCTGTACTCCTCTGTCACATCGGAGTGGTGAGTGTAACCTCATAAACGCACATAACACACCGATCTCTTTATCTCAAGAGTATCTGGGACTGGACACTGGTCTGGGAATCGCACTGGTGTACGCTGTGTACAGAGGGAATTATGCTATATCTAGCAGCTCTACTTTCATTGATAGGACAAATGATGCCAAAACCGATGCTTTGACAGCTAGCACCATAATTTTTTTAAGCTAAACCACGTTTATCTCTCTCTCTCTCTCTCTCTCTCTCTCTCTCTCTCAGTTTTTTTGCTGTCAGTCTTGCTCTCTCCACCACCTCTCTGTAGGGCTGGGCGATATGACAAAAATATCACATCACGATACTTCAGGACATTTCTATGATACACGTTGCAAAAAACGTTAACCTGAGTTTGATGATTCTTTAATGCCTACAAAGAAGATTAAGTTTTTAAAAAATTGTCAAATCAACGGCATCCATTCAGTACCATTTCATTTGTAATTATTAAAAATGTAAAAAAAAATACACCACCATACCAACGATATCTCAGAAAAGTGAATCGCATAATCATTTATCACGATACGGACATTACATTGTTCTATTGCCCAGCCCGTCTGTCTCTCTCTCTCTCTCTCTCTCTCTCTCTCTCTGTCTCTGTCTCTCTCTCTCTCTCTCTCTCTCTCTCTCTCTCTCTGTCTCTCTCTCTCTCTCTCTTCTCCGTTGATATGTATGCTTATTTTTTTATTATTTGTATTTATAAATGATCATATGTGTTTGTTTAGAGCACGATGTGCCCTGAGAGCCTACATTTAAAGTTGCTATATAAAATAAAGTTTATTATTATTACAGGTTCAGCATGCACTGAAAAAATCAGACTACGCTTTAGAGACCCTGAACAGAGCAATCAGCATCGACCCTAAGAACCCACTATGCAAATTTCACAGGGCGTCTATTCTCTTTGCGAATGAAAAATACAAGGTAGGCTAGCCTTTTTTTTTTGTTTTTTCTTTTAAATGTGTTGTATAGGAATCCTCCAATAAATCCTGACATGAGAGGTGATTGAGTTCATGACTGTCGTCTTCCTCCCCATAGGCCGCTCTACAGGAGCTGGAGGAGCTGAAGCAGATAGTGCCCAAAGAGTCGCTTGTTTACTTTTTAATAGGAAAGGTAAGACGCGACGAGCGTGTCGTGTTAATGTCGTGTTAACGACGTGTTAATGATGTTAGTTTATGATGTTAGTCTGATTGTGAGCGCTCACTCTTCTCTGCAGGTCTATAAGAAGCTCGGTCAGACTCACTTGGCTCTGATGAACTTTTCATGGGCCATGGACTTGGACCCCAAAGGAGCCAACAATCAGATCAAAGAGGCCATAGACAAGCGTTACCTCCCCGACGACGAGGAGCCCGTCACCCCCGACGACTACCTCTACTACTCCAGTAAGCACGAGTTAGCTGGACGATGCAGGGACCACATACATGATCTAAAGCAAATTGTTAGGAGAAATAACCCCTGTGTTTTAATGATGTTTATTTGCCATTGTTTAACACGAGCCTCGCTGTCACAGCGTGAATTAAGACAAATGTAGGGTGTTAACCGAGCCATATGTGTAGGGTTGGGTATGTTAGTTTTTTTTTTTTACGATTCCGGTGTCAAATCGATACTTTTAAAACAGTACCGCTGCCTGAACCGATTACAAAGTGATTTTGTCCCAGAGTTGTTACTGCACCAGTACATTACCTGAAACCACTAAATATTGTATTACCTGACTTATCAGGGTTACTGCTAATAAATAACTTTAATTAATTGATCTACGTCAATCTACACGGACAGCAACTAACCGTTATAACCATAATACCATATTCCAATTTACATGTTGGCAAAAAAATTGATATGCAATACGTGATTTTGCCCCATTAATCAAACGTTTCTTACCATCAACCAATCCATGTTGTCTGCCACGTTCTTCGACTTTCCGTGTTGTTCCGACTTGCGTTCATGTGAATTTTCTCAGTCGGGAAATTATTTTTCCGATTATTCTGACACCAAATGAATGCGGTATAATTTAACTAGCGATCACGTGCGTTTATGATGCTTCTTATGTCCGTTTCGGGGCACCAGAGGGCAAATATTTCAGTCGACAGCTAAGGCATTTAAGTGGCATCCGAAATCTGCATTATGATTCGGTCCGGTGCATACCGGCCATATAGGTGCTGGTGCCATATTGGTACTGGGATTCGGTACCCGACCCTACATATGTGCGAGTAACACATGCACAAAATGGAGGTATCAAGGAGTTACTGCAACCCAATAGACTCTAATGCAAACTTGTGTTTAAGGGACCGTTCACTAATGCAGTGTTTACTCCGTTTAAATGGAACCCTGGGTGTGTTTTAATAATAATAATAATAACAATAATAATAATAATAATAATAATAATTAGTTACGTTTATATAGTGCTTTTCTAGACACTCAAAGCGCTTTACATAGTACAAGGGGGGGGAATCTCCTCAACCACCACCAGTGTGTAGCATCCACCTGGATGATGCGACGGCAGCCATAGTGCGCCAGAACGCCCACCACACACCACCTCGATGCAGGTTTCTTATCCAGGCGAGACCACAGCGTTCACGCTTGAGTGTCTGAGCAACGTGGTCTCAGTCCTCTTCTAAGTGAACTCTAGTGGGCAGTGGGAAAGGGTTTTGAATTACTTTTATTTTTTTTTGAAGAAGTGAACTGCTAAGCTGAGCCGTCAAGGAGTTTTTTTGTGATTGTTGCGGCCAAATCAATCAAAATGCTTGATTTTGCAGCGGCTTTTTTTTTCTTCAAAATTTGCGATGCAACTTGCAGAGTTCTTTGGTTTTTTTTTTTTTTTTTTTTTTTTTTTTTTGCAGAAATTGCAATCGCACGTAATTTTTTCACACGGTCTTTCACAGTGATGTTTGTTGGTAAATGAGACCTTTTAGCTGTACCGGTGTGTGTTTGACGCACATGAATCGAAGAGGGCTTTGGCTGAATGTGCGTTGTGATGACGTCACATGATGCGTCTTGGCTCAAATCTGTGGTAATTTGAAAAGAAAAACCCCGCGAGTTGACTGGCCAAAGGACAGAGCTGTAGAGCTGTAGCACATCTTTTTAAAAAAAAAAAAAAAAAACACAAAATATTTACTCAGAAAATCTAGTTATTTATATAATCACCTAATAATTTGTTTGGCATTGACTCCGTTTTTTTTTGGTGGCTTAATTATGTGCCGTGTGACCAAATAGCAAACGAATCACAAGTATCAGTTTCCTCTGAGTTAGACCTGGCAATCAGATTAACGGGTTTGAATGTGCTCTTTAGCCCTGTTCGGATCGGATTAGTTTATCAGAGGGACGTCTGTAATACGTTAAAAAATTATTATTATTTTTTTTATAAATGCACGTCTCCTCATGTATAAAACTCTCGCAACCAGACGAGCAGTAAAATTCCCACAGGAGGAGCGAGTTTCAAGCAGGTCGTGTTTGCTATGAACCCAGATGTTTGAGCCACGTGCGTTAGATATTTAAGGAACTGGAAGTGATTAGTCGTTATTTATAGAAAATTAAAAGTTAATGATGGTGTGTATGTGAATATAAAATAATGCTTTATACCTGTAGCTGCAGTTATAACGGCTCCTTTAATCAGCCTCCGGGATCCCGCTTTTCATAAAGATGTTTTCTTTCTCCTGCTGAAAACTCTCTCGCAGGTAGCGTGTGGCTGATCTGGACGGAAATAAAGTCACTGAGTGTCAGTTCGTGTAAAATAGGAAATTACCCCAATACCCCTCATACATTTAATCCCGTCCGGATAGGGCGTATAAGGTCCCCCCCCCTCAAATTTCTTTCAAACATCGGCATCTGTGCCGCAGTCCGCAATTTGACGACTCGTGCCCTAGAGCCTACTTCCAGTCCACACTGGTGTGTACCGTCAACCTTCTGTTATAACGTGCTCTCTGAGAGAGGTGTGTAAACCCCCCGTCGTTGTGTGTTACAGCGGAGATGGAGGAGTCGCAGGAGAGCAGCATGACGGACGCCGACGACACGCAGCTCCACACCACGGAGAGCGACGAGGTCCTGTAACACTCCTGTATGAACACGACGAATATTTACGCCAACCTGGGGCTACCCAGTTCATACGGAGAAGAGGAAAAACAATACCCAGAAAAAAAAAAGACACAAGCAAGAGGAAGGAGAAGAAGAAGAATAAAAAAAATGGAAAAACAAACTGCTGCTAATACAGTACCTCCTCATTTCTGTATTTTTTATTTTTCTGTTTTACTGTGCTTTTTTTTCCCCCCTCTTATTTTTTCTTCTTCTTTTTTTTTTTTTTTTTTTTTTTTTTTTTTTTTTGCTCACATCCCTGTCATTATGCCTTATCGCTGGGTGAATCCTCCTCATCCGGTCTTCAAACACACATTAACCTGGGGGATTTTACTGTCAAAAAAAGATCTATCCTCCATCCATCCCGCAGAGATCCAAATCCTCTCCGTGTTCACGAGTGGAGATAGAAGATACAGGAGAAGAAGAAGAAGAAAATAACAAAAGAAATCAAACCACAGACCTTCATGGAAAAGTTCTGTCTTAATGCCTAAGGCCTTTTGTGTTCCTTTTATTCTCATTTAATTGAAATAAAGACCTGTGTAAGAGTTGCAAGTCCGTTGATTCCTCTCCCCCCGTTTTCAGCACTTTGAGCCGCGAGACGAGAGCGAATCACTCCAGGCACTTTTTTCCCCCCTTCCTTTTCTCCACCCCAGCAGGTTTTCTGTCTCGGGATTTTCTGGAATGCATCTCGTAGAGAGGAAACAAAGTATTTGTGTGTATGAGAGAGAGAGAGAGAGAATGAGAGAGAGAGAGAGAGAGAGAGTGTGTGTGTGAAAGAAACAAATGCATATCATCTATGAATTGAGTTTAAGGAAATGTTTGGAGCTTTCACACATTGGACCAGCTCCAAATTTAGATCAGAAAGGTTTTAATGAGAGAGGATCGTTTCTCACTTAGACACCAGAGATGATCAGACTTGCTTTGGCAGAACAGATGTTTTTTTTTGTTTTGTTTTATTTCAGCTGGAGCATCTCAAGTGTTTTAACTTGCCTTGTTTCCATGTTAATGTCCGAATCATTACTCACACATGCTGCAAAGGCAGACACTGGATGTTTATTCCCACAAAATAAAAAAAAATAATAAAAAAATAAAAAAAGATTCTGCACGCTCATAGTCTGGTGCTCAGTGATGGAGCTCCTGGAGGAGGAAACTCTCTCCTACGGCATGGTGGTAAGATTCAGGGTGGAGATGTGGAACTTCTTAAAGTCGTGGTGCTTTTGTTTGACAATGCACATTATTTTTTATTTGTTTTATGTTTTTTTTTTTTTGCATAAAGTATCTTTAGAAATCCTTGATTTCTTTCGGTTTGTGTGTTGACTGAGTAAATATGAAATTGTTTTGTCTTAGGGTAAAACGCTTGTCTATGTATATTTTAAGAATTTAAGACGTAATAAATTACTTTGAATTAAAAGTGCTGATGTGGTTGTTCACGTCCCAAGGATTAGTTTACAGATTAAAAGTAGACATTTTGTCCTCAGTGTAGGTGAAAGACAGCTTTTGAGGTTTTGCTGGAGCTTCAGTGAAGAAAAAGAAAACCTTCAGTAAAACAGAAATGACAGTAGGTTTGTGTAATGGGTGAAGTTTCATCCAAGAATCATTAATGTGTCCGAAATTGTGTGAGAAATTCCTCTTAATTCATTAAACTTATTAATAAACATCATAAACACACACACACACACAGCTTCCTGCTGAAATGTTGTTGTTTATTGTTGATTTAAACTCAATCTTTTCCCCCCTCTCTAAAAAACATCCCTTCTTTATATTCATCTGTCTCCTTTTTACTTGACAGACGCTATGAATTTAAAAAAAAAAAAAAAAACTCCCAAAGTTACAGTTTATTTACTTCACCGCCCCCCCGATGGTCATCTGTACAAAAACAAACCCGAATCAGCCAATCAGCGGGCAGCTTTCCCGTCATTGTCCAATCACAGCTCAGGACGCAGCAGCGCTTCCGGTTCAAGTCTGGTTGATCCGCGCAGGTAAGTAAGTGGATGTGAATTCTGCACTCATCACGCGAAAAAAATGCGTTTATTTCTCTACAGCGCGTGAGGTGCGGGGGAAGAAAGGACGCGTCGGTGAGCAAACGATGGCCGAGTCGTAATGCAGTGTTATTATGTTTTACTCCTTAAACATTATTCAGTAAAATTATTTCCGAGGTTGCAGAGTCAACAGGCCGACATTCAGTTCAAATCGGAGAGACAGCAGCGCGCCGTATTCCAAATCCTTCCAGCCGGGCTGCGTAGGGCACTACGGAGGGGGTCGACGTCATTATTCCGTTCACTGTGTAGGGCGCCTAAGTAGGGGTCATGGCTTCAATGGGGATTCGACCTCAGCGTTGTTTAGCTTCCTTGGATACGTCAGACTTTAACGTTTTATTTAACAACATACAGATGAAATCAAGTATTTATTTAATTAAGACGGTTTACATAACATTTAAAAATAATTTTCTTTTTCAAAAACGGTGGAATTTGAGGTTTTTTTTTAAATTTTAAAAAATGATCAATATTAAAAACAGCAGTGAACTAGCTGAGACCGGTCACGTAGCGTTTGCTAGCGATTAGCTTGCTGTTTATCTTTCAGAGACATTATTATTATTATTATTATTATTATTATTATTATTATTATTATTATTACTATTATTATTATTATTATTATTATTATTATTATTAATTACTTTAAATGTTTTAAAAAAATTACTTTTGTTTCTTTTTTGTTGTTGTTGTTTTCCTAGCTAGTCATCTGAGAGAGTTCATATTATTGACTGTTTTCCTGTTTATTTTAATGTAATTTTATTTTTTCAATGATCAGAAACTGCGCCAAAGACCTTATTAATGAACGAAGGTTTTTGTGTATATCTCATACTAAATTGTTTCAGAAATTAAAACACAATCTAAGATAAAACAAAGACAGCCTGAGTAAACACAAAATACAGTTTTAAATGATAATGTTATTAATTGATGCAAAAAAGTTATCCAGTACCAACTGGGCCTGTGTGAAAATGTATTTGCCCCCGTAGTTATTAATTCCCCAAATCTATGAAACTGCATTCATAATGGGGTTCAGCTGGACTAGACACAACCGGACCTGATCACTGCAAACCCTGTTCAATCAAATCAACACTTAAATAGAACTTTTTCAACAGCATGAAGTTGGTTAAAAGGTCTTACCCAGTAACACACTATGCCAAAACTGAAAGAAATTCCAGAAATGATGAGGAAGAAGGTGATTGAAATACATCAGTCTGGGAAGGGTTACAGAGCTATTTCAAAGGCTCTGGGACTCCAAAAGACCACAGTGAGAGCCATTATCTCCAAATGGAAAAACTTGGCACAGTAGTGAACCTTCCCAGAAGTGTCCAACCTTCCAAAATTTCTCCAAGAGCACAGCAACGACTCATCCAGGAAGCCACAAAAGAGCCACGGACAACATCAAAGGAACCACAGGCCTCTCTTGCATCGATAAAGGTCTCTGTTCATGACTCCACTATCAGAAAGACACTGGGCAAAAATGGCATCCATGGAAGAGTGACGAGGCGAAAACCACTGCTAACCCAGAAGACATTAAGGCTTCTCTGAATTTTGCCAAAACACACCTTGATGATCCTCAAACCTTCTGGGAGAATGTTCTGTGGACCGATGAGTCGAAAGTGGAACTGTCTGGAAGACGGGTCCCGTTACATGTGGCGTAAACCAAACACAGAATTCCACAACAAGAACATCATACCTACGGTCAAGCTTGGTTTTGTTTGAAGATCTAAAAATATTTAGTATGAGATGTACACAAAAACATAAGAAATCAGCAAATACTTTTTCACAGAACTGTAACTAAACAATTAAACTAATATTTAATTTAATCTCATAGTTACAGCTGCTGTGTGCTGCACAGTGACCCTGAATATATACACACACACACACACACACACATATATATACACAAACTTTCATTTAAAAAACAACAACAAACATTTTAATTATATTTTACATTTAAAAAAAATAATGCCCGTAGCTCCTAGTTGCACTAACAAACTACCAAATCTTTGTATAAATAAATAAAAATGTACAGATGGAGAAATGTGCAGTTGGATTAAATCAAGGATTTACATTTTATTTAAATTCCTAACTTCATTCATTTTCAGTTTTAATCGTGCCTTAACAAATCAACAGCTTCGATCTTAAGATTTTCAATTAAATCCTTGACCTGAGATTAATTCTGTCCTCCGAACCTATTAAAAAGTCACGATGTTTCTCTTCTGAGCAGTTTTATATACGGTTTACTTTCTGGTTCTGAGTGAAAACCAGCACAACAACCTATTACTGAAAGTAGGTAAAGCTAATGAGTTAAATTTTTGTGTAAACTTAAGACCAGGATTAAATGATGGCTTAAATTGGTTGTAGTAATTGGATTAATAGATACACAGTATGTATCATGATATATAGCTTTATGAAGGATTACCCGGAAATACAGCACTGTATGTTTTTTTTTGTTTTTTTTTTAAAATTACGTTACTTTTTATGATTTTACTAATGATACAGTATTTAATGTCTGCACAATGTGTGTTTATTTTCCAGTTTGTAATTATAATACAAAAAAAAAAAAAAAATACAAATATATCATGATGGACACAATATCGCGTATTGCGACAAAATTTATCACGATATTCATATTATACAGAAA
The DNA here is from genome assembly GCA_023630585.1 of Cranoglanis bouderius. Classification (NCBI taxonomy): domain Eukaryota; kingdom Metazoa; phylum Chordata; class Actinopteri; order Siluriformes; family Cranoglanididae; genus Cranoglanis; species Cranoglanis bouderius. The sequence continues at coordinate 3,224,947 of CM042544.1, forward strand.
TGATGAGGAAGAAGGTGATTGAAATACATCAGTCTGGGAAGGGTTACAAAGCTATTTCAAAGGCTCTGCATCACATCACATCACCCGGCTCTGTCTTACAGAATTATCCTACAACTTCTTTTCACACATTCTACATTTATCACACACTACAGATCCTTCTGTGGATTTTTACTCTCTGCTGAACTTTTGTAAATAAGTTGTGTATGAGATCTGATTTCGGTTCTAGCATTTAAACAAAAAAACCAAATGAAGACTAGGGCTGGGAGATATGACAAAAATATCATATCACGATACTTGAGGGCATTTCTGTGATTATCGATTACCGACGATATCTCGGAAAATTGTATCACGTAATCATTTATCACGATATGGATATTATATTGATCTATCGCCCAGCCCTAATGAAGTGTTACATTTTTATTTATATATATATATATATATATATATATATATATATATATATATATATATATATATATATATATATATATTCACTCATATCTTTGCATTAACTGAAGTGGCTCAAACTGGAAAATAAACCCCAACTGTTGCTGTGTTGAAGTTTTGACTCCGAACCGATCAGACCTACATGTGTTTGTGTTTCTCTGATCTTTAGATCGAATGCTTTTGGATAACCCGAACACACACACTCACACACACACACACACATACAGCCTGTTGGACAGAATGAAGGCGTTCAAGTCTGGATGCAGCTCGCGCTTTTCAACGGTGAGACAAAATCTTTTTTTCTTTCATTTTCTTTTTCTTTTTTTTTTTTCAGCTGATTCATTTTTTCTTGTGAATGTAATTGTTCTAGACTAAAAAAAAAACGACGACGAATGATTAAAAATGTCATGTAATAAAAAATAAAAAAAAGTAATGTAATAGAAAGCCCTGGGATCGAATAAACCATGAAGTGAGAATTATAAATAGAAATTGAAAGTGTAATGAGATTTAAAAAAAAAAAATACAAGCATATAATTAGAAAATATAGAGTAGAATAAAATAAACAATATAAGAATGATGTAATAAAATATCCTAACTATAAATATCCAGACATATCTAGGGTGATTTTAAAGGAAGGCATTTGAATGCGATGGAATTGCTGTGATGGACAGATGGTGCAGTTTCCCCCAGATTTTATCACCATGAGACAGAGTTATGAATTTAATGTAGCAGGGGTTTTTATTTCTCTCTTCTTCATTCATGCTGTTTTTAGATACACGTGTGTCTTAGTCTTTAATACGCTTCAGTATGCGTCAGAACTACAGCAGATTGTCCGGTATTTCTGATGCCCAGATCTCGTTAATCCACTTCTTTCTCCTTATGTTTGTTTTCCACCAATTATTTTTGTAGTTTTTATTTTCAGAGATTACTGATTAGCATCAGTTCCCATCATTTACTGGCGCAAAATGATTTTTCACCTCAAATCCTTTAAAATCAATAATAAAATAAAATAAAACAAACATGTTTCTCGTTCTGACCACCAGGAGGCGCAAATTCACCATTCAGCAGCTAAATCGAGACTTTATGGGTTTTTTTGGGTGCCATCTTTATTCCTGCTGTTTGTGACTTTTAATTTCTCCTTTGTCTTTATTAGAAATTCGAGCAACTTGACTACAAAACGAAAGAAAAAATAATATTTTCTTAATTATTTTCAACCAGTTTATTTACATTTTAACAGACACCCTCATCTAGAGCTACTGACAGAAGCGCATCAAAGTTTTAAAAGAAAAACACGCGTCCTCGTGCTAGGCTTGTAACTCTAACTAGGCTTGAATATCCGAACTAGGAAAAAGCTCATTAAAATGCCCCACCGAGTAAGAATTCCTACCCGGAAAGTCGGGAAGGCGTCCTCAACCCTGACGTCGTGACAAAATGGCCGCTCGCGCCGTCAACATTAAATAAAATGTGACTTAAAATGATCGTAGTGTTCACTTTAGATCCATCAAGATCAGTACGAGTGAAACGATCGGACGATTTAAAAGGCAGCGAGTGAAATGAATCGAGGCTGCAGTCAGAAATCGATTAATATAAACAAAAAAGGACAAACAACTGGTGCGTAGAAAAGCATTCGTATCTGTAAACTAATGGGCTGATTTGTGCGTAACTACGTTACTTTTATACTGGAGGTCCACAATGCACTGTGAGTGTATGTTGAGCAGTGAGAGATTGTAGAAGTCTTGTGTGTTTACTGTTCCTGTGTCCTCTGTCAGGTGCGGTGTAGCGCGCTAATTCATAGCCTAAGCACTACTTAGCACTGAATATTAGTGTACATGAAGCTAAATATCATAATACACACATAAACACACACACACACACA
>CM042544.1:3229769-3282269 GCA_023630585.1 Cranoglanis bouderius
CTAGATGTAGTTCGGCGTGCGAGCGGGTCTAGATGTCGTTGATCGTGCGAGCGGGTCTAGATGTCGTTCGGCGTGCGAGCGGGTCTAGATGTCGTTCGGCGTGCGAGCGGGTCTAGATGTCGTTCGGCGTGCGAGCGGGTCTAGATGTCGTTCGGCGTGGGAGCGGGTCTAGATGTCGTTCGGCGTGCGAGCGAGTCTAGATGTCGTTCGGCGTGCGAGCGGGTCTAGATGTCGTTGATCGTGCGAGCGGGTCTAGATGTCGTTGATCGTGCGAGCGGGTCTAGATGTAGTTCGGCGTGCGAGCGGGTGTAGATGTCGTTGATCGTGCGAGCGGGTGTAGATGTCGTTGATCGTGCGAGCGGGTCTAGATGTCGTTGATCGTGCGAGCGGGTCTAGATGTCGTTGATCGTGCGAGCGGGTCTAGATGTCGTTGATCGTGCGAGCGGGTCTAGATGTCGTTGATCGTGCGAGCGGGTCTAGATGTAGTTCGGCGTGCGAGCGGGTCTAGATGTAGTTCGGCGTGCGAGCGGGTCTAGATGTAGTTCGGCGTGCGAGCGGGTCTAGATGTCGTTGATCGTGCGAGCGGGTCTAGATGTCGTTCGGCGTGCGAGCGGGTCTAGATGTCGTTCGGCGTGCGAGCGGGTCTAGATGTCGTTCGGCGTGCGAGCGGGTCTAGATGTCGTTCGGCGTGGGAGCGGGTCTAGATGTCGTTCGGCGTGCGAGCGGGTCTAGATGTCGTTGATCGTGCGAGCGGGTCTAGATGTCGTTGATCGTGCGAGCGGGTCTAGATGTAGTTCGGCGTGCGAGCGGGTGTAGATGTCGTTGATCGTGCGAGCGGGTGTAGATGTCGTTGATCGTGCGAGCGGGTCTAGATGTCGTTGATCGTGCGAGCGGGTCTAGATGTCGTTGATCGTGCGAGCGGGTCTAGATGTCGTTGATCGTGCGAGCGGGTCTAGATGTAGTTCGGCGTGCGAGCGGGTCTAGATGTAGTTCGGCGTGCGAGCGGGTCTAGATGTCGTTGATCGTGCGAGCGGGTCTAGATGTCGTTGATCGTGCGAGCGGGTCTAGATGTCGTTGATCGTGCGAGCGGGTCTAGATGTCGTTGATCGTGCGAGCGGGTCTAGATGTAGTTCGGCGTGCGAGCGGGTCTAGATGTAGTTCGGCGTGCGTGCGGGCGGGTCTAGATGTCGTTGATCGTGCGAGCGGGTGTAGATGTCGTTGATCGTGCGAGCGGGTCTAGATGTCGTTGATCGTGCGAGCGGGTCTAGATGTCGTTGATCGTGCGAGCGGGTCTAGATGTAGTTCGGCGTGCGAGCGGGTCTAGATGTAGTTCGGCGTGCGAGCGGGTCTAGATGTCGTTGATCGTGCGAGCGGGTCTAGATGTCGTTCGGCGTGCGAGCGGGTCTAGATGTCGTTCGGCGTGCGAGCGGGTCTAGATGTCGTTCGGCGTGGGAGCGGGTCTAGATGTCGTTCGGCGTGCGAGCGGGTCTAGATGTCGTTCGGCGTGCGAGCGGGTCTAGATGTCGTTCGGCGTGCGAGCGGGTCTAGATGTCGTTCGGCGTGCGAGCGGGTCTAGATGTCGTTGATCGTGCGAGCGGGTCTAGATGTCGTTGATCGTGCGAGCGGGTCTAGATGTAGTTCGGCGTGCGAGCGGGTCTAGATGTCGTTGATCGTGCGAGCGGGTCTAGATGTCGTTGATCGTGCGAGCGGGTCTAGATGTCGTTGATCGTGCGAGCGGGTCTAGATGTAGTTCGGCGTGCGAGCGGGTCTAGATGTCGTTCGGCGTGCGAGCGGGTCTAGATGTAGGTCTGTGGATTAGTTGTAGTTTTGTATGTATGTTCATTGTAACTCTGTTTTGTGTCTGTTTAGTTGTGTGTGTGTGTGTGTGTGTGTGTGTGAGAGTGTAAGACCCTTTATGAGGACCACAAAGCACAAAATGTTCTCACAAAAAATAATGTGTTTTTATGGCTTTTATTTGCAACAGTAGATAATGATGATGTCAGTGGAAGTTCTGTGAAGGAACAAGAAGTGTGTGTGTGTGCGTATGTGTGTGTGTGTGTGTGTGTTGTGTCAGAGAGGGAGAGAACCCCAGAGTCCTGCAGAACCCACCCTGGTCTCTCAGAGCGCTGCACTGTGTGTGTGTATACGTATGTGCATGTGTGTGTAAGCCGTGGCTGAAGCGGCAGATGGCGTGTGCGCGCGCGCGCGCGCGTGCGTGTGTGTGTGTGTGCGCGCGCGTGCGCGTGTGTGTGTGCGCGCGCGTGCGCGTGTGTGTGTGCGCGCGCGTGCGTGTGTGTGTGTGTGCGCGCGCGTGCGTGTGTGTGTGCGCGCGCGTGCGTGTGTGTGTGCGCGCGCGTGCGTGTGTGTGTGCGCGCGCGTGCGTGTGCCCGATGCGCGCTCCCTGCGCCCCCTGTCGGTGTGTGTGTGTCAGTAAGAGGAAGCCCGACGCGCTGCTCCACTGTTTTCTGTTTTGTCAGAGTTGAAAATCCGCCGAGCCGCCATTTTCCCCCACCGTCTCTCCCTCTGACACAACAACAATATTACAGAAAAACACACACCGCCAGCACGCAGTTCGAGCCCGAAAATCGCCGAATCACACCGGAACCGCGCCGTGTTCCGGACCGGAGAGACGGAGCTCCACTGCGCTTCGGGATTAAACACCGGAGCGGTATTTTTTTATTCTCCTTTGTGCCTTTGTGTGATTTTCGGCTCCTTCGCCCATTTCGTGAATCCCAAACGGAGCGGATTTACCGGACGAGCGGACCAGGATTTTGTTCTTTTCTTTTTCTTTTTTTTTTTTTTTTTTTTTTTTTTTTGACCACCAAGAGGAATATCTACAGCAATCATTTCACACCTTTCCACTCGGATAACACGTTTATTATTGATAACAGCTATATATATATATATATATATATATTTCTAAATAATACTCAAACTGGAGCGTAATTAGTGAAATCCCCCCCCTTCTCGGAATCACGTGGTAGGTTCCACCTTTTTTTTCTTCTTTGTTACTTTAAACTCAGTAGCAGAAAATAATGGGGAATTAAAAGGTTTCGGCTGTGGATTAAACCGCTTCGTTCTTCTCCACATGGACTCGGATAGGTGTGGAGTAGTTTATTGTGCTTTGTCCGTGTCCGTGTGAAGGTTAGAGAGTTGAAATGCTTCAGGCTTGTGAGATGTTTCCTCTCGTTTTGTTGCAGTCAAAACCGCAAAAGTAGGTCGAGTCATAAAATCTCCGGTTTCTGTGCAGAAATCCAGTCTGTTCCGCTCCATAACGCGTCATAACGTGTCTAAGTCATGATTACACTCACTCACACACACTCTCACACACACACACACACCTGAGTGATCAGTTCCTACCTGCTTTTAAAAGCGTTTTAAATGGTTCATTTTAACCGACACCACTAATATTCCATGTGACAACAACATGAAAAGGTACAAACATTACCTAAATAAATAAATATTGTTGATCATTTTTCCCTCCTCAGTCCCGCCTTGACACCCGGTGGTATTGAGATTAAATTATAATCTGGGTTATTATTTCCTCTTCACGCTCTTAATATTAATACTCATCCCAACATCCTGACCTTTTGATATTATTTAAAATGACACTACAAGGTCAATACCGGTGTATGTGTTGTTGTTGTTGTACTATTATTTATTCTTTATTCTACAGTAGTGCAGGGTGAAGCGTGTTCACACCACGTTTTACCTCCTGGATTATTTAATAATATTCTGATTAATACGTATTATTATTATTTTAATTAGAGCTTTATCTTTAAGACATTTTAAAACCATCCCTGGTGTGTGTGTGTGTGTGTGTGTGTGTCAAAACCAATCTCACAGCAACATATCGGTTATATATATTTGATAAACGGTGTCCTGTTGTTTTTCCCTTTGACTCTGGAGAAGGCTGAGTTTAATCAGGCTCTTACATAATTTCCATATTTATGCTTAATTTCCTTTCTCTGCCGCACCGCACTGCTAATGCCCAAACAGGACCAAGACACACACACACCTATCTATCTATCTATCTATCTATCTCTGTTTATTCCATTGTCTCGTGTGTGTGTGTGTTTTTTTTGTTGTGTTTTTTTGTTCCCGTATTAAACAGCACACATCTCCCAGCTTCTTCCCCCGTGGTTAGTGTTACACACTCCTGTACTTTTCCATGCTATAACGTGTAAACGTTTTTGCACATCCTCGTGCCAGACGTGAGATCTTTTCCAGCCCCTCAGATATGAGCCTTTTCTTTCCCGATCGCCCAACAGGAATCTATGTATTTATGTATGTATGTATGTATTTATTTAAAGAGCGTGTTGCACATCATCGCACTGGCGGGCTTCAGATGGCGTGTCTGTTTTTACTTTAACTGATTACGATCTGAACTTAAGCATGTTTCTGTTTGATTAGCGTTTTTTGCCTTTCGCGGTTTGACGGAGTGGAGAAAAAAGAGAGAGAGTAAAAATAGCGTATTCATTTTTGTTTCTGCAGACCTTGCTAAAACAAGCCTGCACATTTGTTACATGCTACAATTTGTCCTGTTTTTTCTTTTCTTTCTTTCTTTCATTCTTTCTTTTTTTTTTTTTTAAGGCCTGATCTTAAGCTGAATTCAATAACCGGAGGTCAGTTATTCGACCTCTCTGCTCTGCTCTGCTCCGCTGCTCGTAGATGGATCTCTCAACCTTCTTAAGCTTTACCTCCTCGATATTTGACTCCGAACAAACGTTGCTTATTACTACTCTTCTCTTTTTTTAAATTATTTTTTTATTTTTATAAACATTCCACTGTAATGTGTGTTATATCACCCCCACCCCTAAACCTCCGTAATTTATTTATACAGCCAGGTCACGCCCTAAACGACGGCGTCAGACTGTGACATGCTGCCTTCTACCACGATTAATGTGAAACGGAGAGTTTCAAGGTCCTCAGTTATACTATTTTCCTCTTGTTTTAAAGCTCATCAGGTCCTGGCAGGACGTTATGTAACGGGTCGGTGTTGTAATTTCTCTCAGGGTCGGCGCACTCGCCCCGTCCGGACCGCTTTCCTTCTTCGCTACATGTGGTTTTTCTTTTCAGTTTGTCTGAAAGTATGATTTGTGAACTCCCTGTGGGATTTTATTTTTTTAAATGGCGCACCCTCAAAGGGGTTTAATTTCACTTCTGTCTCGCTGTCCTTTCTACATGCAGGACTGTTCAAATAAACCGGCACTGTTTCAGCTTTGTCTTCTGAGGTATAGACGCACAACCTGCTGATTTCACACGCTACGGAACAGTCACGAGTGTATACGATGTCAGTGTTTGTTATATATTACCTCACCAAACACTTTCTAAAAATTTTATTTTGGATAATATCGTAAGTATCGTCAAATGTTGTATGAGATTATACCGAAAGTAACGTTGATTAATTTTCTATAACGCTCGTGTCCTAATACGTTATCGTTTCTATAGCAACAGGGACCGCCGTGATGGACGCTCCACGCGAACGTATTCGGATAAAGTCGAATCTTTTATGTAGCATTCATGGAAGGAGTCTCCAGCGTCAGCGCTTCGTTACGTCACGTCAACGTTACGTTTTCACGTGAGAGGATTTCGCGAGCACTTTCCGGGTTCCTTAGTAACATGACCAAGGGCACGATTGTGTTTAGCTGCTATACTCGTAGACCCGTAGACGTTCCCCGACGTGGTATGGAACCGTAAATGGATAAAAAGTGTGACGCGTCGTCATATTGTCATCGTTGGCAAATGGCTGTAGTATACGAGGAATAAAACACGTGTGGACACGCTGTTACTGGAAAATAATAAACCGCTTCAGGGTTGGAACAGTAACTCCGCTTGGCATCGTCGTTGGTTATTTTCTTATGACAGCGCACCCCCTCAGGTGTTTCATTCCTTATGTATAAAATGGAGCTGGTTGGTTTTCCGTATGCTTGAGACTATAATATGTATCACGCAGCTTATTGTGATATTTACTAGTTATAGCAATAAATCACCCCGGCTCTGCTGTAGACTTCATTTTCGTGCTCTTATTGATTTGTTCCGAGTCTGTGGAATTGTTGGATGGTGGATCTGGCTGTCAGCTGCTGAATTGCGTGTAATTATTCCTGTCGCTGCCTTTCAAAGCCCATCGAGCTGTAAGTGGGAAATGGATGGTGTATGAATAAGATGCTGGAAGGTGTTTAACCGCAGGCCTTTCTGTCTTCCTCACACTCCTCCACAATATCTTTCTTTGGTCGCGTGTAGGTTTGAAGAGAACAGCCTTCACCGTCCTGCATACGTGTTTCGTAAAACTTTCAGTCTCCCTTTCACGCCGCCGCGACCTCGCGGACCGGTCGGAGGAACTCGTACTTGGAAATGTGAAAGACCACCATTTCAGGAGGGAAAACTACGATGTAAATGGGCGAGACCGAAGGTTGGCGAGACGGCGGGTGAAATTTAAACGCTGGGGTTTTGTGTAGTGACCGAGTAGCCTGATTCCAGGACAAAATACGTGGTAAACTGTATTTTGGCGAATTAAATGGCGACAAACCCCTGGATAAACAAATCGACCATGCTAAACTACTCCCATCGCACACTACAGCAGGTACTCTGCAACGAAACGCAAAGTCGTTGTATCCATCTAACAAAAGCAACCCTGACGTTACAGAATCGGCTGAGCGCTCAATCGCTCGTTACTATTTTGTGAAACAAAAACAAACCTGTCGCAACATAATAATGAAGCGTGAAAACAGGACTAGTTTGTTAGCTCGCAATAACCAGCTAACTGACAAATAAAAAAAAAAAACGTATCTAGGTAGAGCTAGCTGATTTGCTAACAGCAGTCAGATTTATTATTATTATTTTTTTAGTTGTTGCTTTGTTTTGGAGCTCGCTGTCGTTTTTTGTAACGATTAGGACGGATACGGTATAGTTTTTAATGATGGGAAGAGAGATTTTAAGATTACTAAAACTTCTTTCTAGGCGTTTGTACTAATTTGAAGCTTGCAATAGGACAAGCCCGTTCTACTGGCAGATAATTTGGTTAAATCTGCCGATAGGACAAGAACATTTAAAGTTTGAAATGGGTACAAATGTCTAGAAATAGGTTTAATAGTCTTACATCTGCTTAATTGTGCTCTAATAATAGGAAATACTCAATAAATCTGACTATATTCAAGATATTTTCACTGGCTAAGATGTCTTCGCGATCACTGACTCTTCTGTTTGTGGCTAAAGAACAACCCCCCCCCCCCCCCCCCCAGACACCAGGGTCGTTTCATTTTGGGTAAATCAAACACAGCAAGGAAATAACCGCTTCAGGAACTGCGAGTAAGAACAAATATCTACAGCCAAAAAAAACATGGATAATGTTCAGCCGTGTGGTGTGAGGGAAGCGTTACCCAAACCTCCATCCAACCGCGCATCCCACCCCCCCCCCCGTCCCCCACGTCCTCCTGTCCCTCCCTGCGATTTTGCATAAAGCTACACTCCGCCAACTGCCGCTTCACCTCATCCATCTGCAGATCTCCGACTGATATTAAGGACTAAACACTTCTGATCGCTTTGTCTCGTCGCCGTTGGGGTTAATGCGGGATGGAGATCGGAATAAAATGTCACTTTCGTTAATTAACGCGGTGGTTATCCAAAAGTTTGTCAAACCTGCGGTTACTAGAAACGCATACTTACTGATAGACCGCGATGTTCAGCACGTACGTATTTATCCCACGGCGCTGTTCAGTTCTGCGTTCCGATTGGTCAGAAGGTGTTGATTTAATTTTCACAGTAGCACAGCTACGAATCGCAGGTTCATATTAAGGCGCTCGACCTAATAAACGGATCTCAGGGGTCTCCAGTGTCCGAGCTTTATAAACTTTACGTTTGAACTAACCGAGCCTGGTGAAGGAAAGACTGTTTATAGCCGCTATAATGTAAGCGGGAACAGGAAATTACTTTTTTTCACGGATGTTTCGCCACATTCAGTGCCGCTATAACCCGATTGCAATCATCGGCAAATTGCTTTGGTATGAGAGGAAATCGAGTCGTTGGTTATTTTCCCAGAACAGCCCAACGCTGAGTGTTTTGGAGTCGTGTTCAGTTCGAAACAGCACCTGTGAGCACGCTGAGGTGCTTCTCTGAGACAGTTTAGTGTCTGATTATGGAAACTTTGGGGATTTTGCAATGTTTCAGACCCTGTCAGGGGGATTTAGGCCTCGGTGTGAGACTGAATGGATCAAATCCACTACTCCTGTAACTCATCACTTGCTCAGAGTTTATTATTAAATCCACTCCAAATGGCTGATGTACAGACAGACAAAGATCTTTTTCTCCCCCCCCCCCCCCGTTTAAACACGTGTGTATTTCGAGCTCTTTGTAATGAAATGGGCTTTAATGGGTGTTTGTGAGTAAAGCGGCTCAGCCGGGAACGTTTCAGACATGTGGAAGAAATCAGTGTGTGATGGCTGAACAGTCTGCTCGCCTGCGTGCGGATAATGTCTCGGATGCCTCGCCCGGGTTTAGTACTGTTTTGATGCTCGTGGTTTTTCCTCCCTGATAGATTTTTAAGGATGAAACGAGCAGCAGGTCTGATTCGAAGCTCAAGTGTGTGCGTGTGCGCTGATCTACCACGATAATCAACAAACATCGTTATCGCGGACTCTTCAGACAGATTCAAGCGCTGCGCCCGCTGCCGTTCGGGAGGAGATACCGATGTTTACAGATGTGCGCCAAGCTTTATTATTTGGTTTGCTTTCACCCTGCTGGTTGGACCTGGATGATTCGCCTCACTCGACTGACCTCCTCCTCCTTAAGAGAATGCGGTTCTAGCAGGAGTCTCGCAGGCTTCATGATGTAATCCCATGGAAAAACAAATGGGGAATGTTGTATCCAAACCACTTCCACATTATGGAGGAATGTCGAGGTCGAAGTGAATTCTACGAGAAAGTGAGTCAACCCCGTGTCGACTCGCCTGCAGGAAGTGAATCAGACATGCCGTGTGTTGTGGGTTGAACGTTTTGTTTGTTTTTCCACATTTGCTGCCGATTATTTTCTGAAAAACAGCGCACCCTGGAGGCGTTTTATTCCATACTTACACCACATACCATGTTCATGTCAACGGTGCGAAATGTACTCCTTTATCGTTTCCACGGTAACGGCTTACACTGTTAAGGCAGACGTGCCGCGTAACTGGAACATGCTTGTTTTTTGTGTTTTGTAATTTAACAAACAGAAATGTGTAGTAATCGTCGATTATGGTTACGTTTTCTGTAAGGAGACGTTTATTTAATATTTATGGAAGGAGTCTCCAGTGTCAGTGCTTTGTAACAGTCAGTAGATTTTCTGCTCCGAGAGTCTTCACGACAGGAGTTTACGCTTTCAGGCTGTTTTTTTTTTTTTGTTATTAACTTCGAGAGAGAGAGAGAAAGAAAGAAGAGAGGCTGGTGAAGGAAGGACTGTTTATTGCTGCTATAAACTGCTATATGTGTTTGTTTTTTTTTTTTTCTTCCAAAATTTGCAACTTTCAGAGTTTTTTGTGCTTTTTTGTGGAAAACCGCTTGAATCGCACTAAATTTTTTTGCACGCTCTTTCACAGTGATGTTTGTTGGTAATCAAAGAGGGCTTTGGCTGAATGTGTGTTGTGATGATGTCACATGACGCGTCTTGGCCCAAATCTGTGGAAAATCAGCGTTAATTTTTAAAATTGTATTCCTCACAGATTGTCAGAGAAAGGTCTCATTTTGGCGATGGGATGGCAGGACACTTCTCAACCCCCCCCCCCCCCCGTTTTTATATGTTCTCAACTTTAAACAAAAGAGTACAACAAGATATATGCATTTAAACAAACAATGATAATCAAGTCTGCGTGCTTGTACTTATAAAGTCTGTAAGCTTTTAGCCAAATCTTTCTTTCTGACTCGAGTTGCTAAAACATTCACGTATTTACATACCTCCATTAGTGTTTTCCCGCAACGTTTCTGCTAAGGGTACACCAATACTGTACTATGTTATCCCCCCCCACCCCCCCCCCCCCCCCAGTATGAGTACATGAGTTTTGGAACCTGTCGATACCGATACCGAGATGTTCTGCTGATTAAACTGTGTGTGTGTAATGGAGGGCCTGAGATCGGCCGACCCGGGCGCATGGCTCAGTGCTCAGTGCTCGCTGAAATGAATTGTATCTACAGCACTGTATGTGCACACAGCGATTCATTCAGCGCAAACTCGGGCTACGTCCACATTAATCCGGATATTTTTGAAAACGCACCTCTACCTTCCGGTACACGCCGAGACGTCGTTTCTGTCCAGCGAAAACGGAGCTTTTCAAAAGTGGATACATTTGAAAACGTCGTTTTCGTTTCCGCCTTGCAGTGTGGACTGAGGAAACGGAGACGTTCAAAACCGGTGAGGCAGGTGACGCAGTCACGTGACGCATTCAACTCAAAACAAACAAAATGGTGGACGATGTACTGCAGTTGTTGCTCCTGATATCCAGTTTGATAGCGTCGTTAAAGATTAATGTCACTTTATACAACCTTCAGACTGCATTTTTAAAAAATTTTTTTCTTCCCCAATACAAAGAGAAAAAAGTAAATAAACGGCTGACGGAAATGATGCAGGCCGGAGCTTCTTGCGTTTTTACACGTGCGCGGTATAGGGATGTGAGCGTTTTCAGACGTTTCAGTGTGGATTAGCGATTTTTGGAAAACGCCATCCGGTGTAGATGGAGATTGGGTTTAAAACGAAAATGCAGTTTTCAGATCTATCCGGATTAAGGTGGGCGTAGCCTCAGTAAAGTTGATGACCTGAATCTCTGAACGCGACACTGAGGAGTCTCTCCGTTCTCCCCGCCGAACCCAGCTGGTTTAATTTAGCGACGGTTTTTAATTCCACACAGGATTTGGGTTCATTCTGCTTGTCGAGCAAAACGTTTTGGCTAAAGAGTTTCTTCACTGCTGAAATCTGACGCTGTGTGAAACTCGGTGCTCTGGTTTAAAGCAGCCTGTAGACCAAAGTTCAGGGATTTGTTCATGGCCTAATGGCCCAGTTATATAAACACACACACACACACACACACACAGAGTTTGTCGTTATTTGTGTTCCTCGGGGACTTTGATTTGGACCCGTCGTGGTGCTCAGTTCTGCAGAAATCTCTTCCTTGTTGGGGACTGATTAAGGCGGAGTGATGTGATCACATGATGTCATTACATATTACATCATAATACACCTTTCTGATACATCACAGGTATCACTGAATCTTTTTAATAAAACCTTTTTTTTTTTTTTTTTACTTTTTCAGTCAGATGGGAAGCAGGTGATTGGATGTAAATGTTTTATTTTCTGGAGTATTTAAGTTTAACTATAAAATAAAGTGCACACGTTCACCTCATTACTGTATTCACACGTGTACAGAGTTCCACTCGCTACACTCCTCTCTTTACTGCTCCTGACCTCAGCGTCTGTCTTCTGATTTACACTCAACATCGACGTCTGTCTGTCTGTCTGTCTGTCTGTCTGTCTGTCGTTCTTTGTTTTTAATTCTTTTGTCTCTTATTTATCTCCCTCTTTTTTATTTTGTCTATTTTTGGTTTTATCTTTGATTTTGTTTGCGTTTTGGTCTGTATTTCTTTGTCTGTCTCTCTTTATTTCTGTTTTTGTATTTCTGTTTCTCTTTATCTCTCTGTGACTTTGTCTTTCTTGTTGTGTCTGTCTGCCTTTCTGTATCTCTCTCTCGCTCTGTCTGTCTCTCTCTCTTTTTCTCGCTGTTTCTGTCTGTATTTTTGTCTCTGTCTCTCTCTGTCTCTGTCTCTCTCTCTCTCTCTCTCTCTCTCTCTCGCTGCTCCTGTATGTATTTTCTCTCTCGCTCTGTCTCTCTCTTTCTGTTTTTCTCTCAGAACCCCTCATTCTTCATATTAGTCATATCTGCCCCCTCCCCCGTGTGTGTGTTGCGTCCTGCAGCGTCTCGGTGTCCTGATGTACAGCTCGAGTCTCTGCCTGATCCGCCGGCCAACGTTCTGATCATAAAAATAAATGAAATTTCATTTTTTTTGTAGACATTAAATAAAAATCTCCTAGATTTTTCAGGCTTATTCTTTAACGCCGTAGTGGAAATCTTTCTAGACGAACCTCTACATGGTGATGCAGAAGGTGTCTGGTAGCAGCACGGTGACCTGGGACTACATGCACTAGTCTTACGGATCGGCCCCCGGTCCGATTTCTCAGAGACGGTTAGTAGGGTCCTGTGTTTAATGCAGCATGTCTACGCTTCCTTAATCCACGCTCCTGACGGTGTTCACCGGTAGCTCTCGCTCTCGCCTTCTCCAAGCCCGGTCCACTTCACAGTGATAAACCAGCGTGCCAGGTTTAATAGGAAATGATGATGATGATGATGATGATGATGCCCGCCGGGAGCAGCGTGTAGAACAGTGCTGGTTTTTTGCTCAGCTCCTCTCCTGCTTTGTGTGAAGAGCTCCAGAGCTCCAGCTTCATGTCATCACACACCGGAGGGGAAAAAAACCTCTTTGAAGCGATGTTTACAAACACGACGTTGAAATTCGGGATATTTTCGTAAACGAAGTCGCGTAAGCGTTGTTATCTCTCTTAATATTTGTACTTTATTTTTATTTTTTTTAATGAATTCTGGATTCTGATTGGTCAGAAGGTGTCGATTAGTTTTCTACGAGCGCAGCTTTGACAGTCGTGACGGATACAAGGCAGATCACAGCTCTGACGTTCTAATGCGTTACCGTTTCTATAGCAACAGCGCCTTCACATGACCGGCGTTAGATATGCACAACGTGGTGAATCTGTAAACATTCGTGGAAGGAGTCTCCAGTGTCGGTCACGTGTTCAGGACCGGGGAGTTTTCACCGTGTGGTTCCTCTGTAACACGACAAGCGAGAGCAGGGACGTTGCAGACGTTCCACAGCAACTATAAACGGATAAAAAGTGCCGTGTCGTTTATCTAATTGGATCTCGATCACTGTTTTTGTAGTGGCTGTGGTATAAGGGGAATAAAACACACTGCGTCGTGATATCATTTAAAAAAAAAAACCAAAAAACGATGAGGAAGTGATGCGATGAAGCAGAGTTACTGCTAGCACTCCGAAGTTGATTATTTTCCCCGTGACCGCGTGACACGGAGTGTTTTATTCCTTTCTCAGTGTGTTAAAATCGGAGAAATCTCCACTTGAACTTTATCCTTTTAAGGTCTCGAGTAGAACGGGGAGAAGCGACAGTATAATATTGATATCGTGATAAATTGCGTAAGGAATAATTGACGGCCTTTTGTTGAATTATTAGAATAAACACCCGAGGTGGTAAAGTGACGCATTTTTATTATTTTTTTACTAATTTAACGGACCGGAGTCGATTATTCCGCTTATACCTCAGTTACCGCACCTGAAGACTCTGTTCAGATGTTTTATTTCAGGATATTTGTCGGGTTTATTTCCTTAAAATGCTGTTGTGTGTGGAACTAATTTATTACGCATCCCATCTCAGGCCTCCTTTGCTAATTCCAACACGTCGTTTTAGAGCTACAGTAGTAAAGGAGGCCCGAGCCACTGATATGCAGTTATTGCAGAGAGAGAGAGAGAGAGAGAGAGTGTTTCATGCTGATGATTTAAAAATAGAACAAATAAATATATAAATATTGTTAAGCCTACTTGTTCACAGGGTTTTTCGTTTTTTATTACTGCAGAAAATACAACGAATATATAAAAAATAAATATTGATACTTGTTCACGGGCTTTTCTGTCTCATTACTGCAGTCACACATGCTCTCTCTCTCTCTCTCTCTCTCTCTCTCTCTAAAATAACTGCATATCAACGGCTCACCTCGGGTGCGGGTTATTTTTCTAATAATTCAACGGCCAGTCGTCAGTTATTCCTTACTTATTTCTGGAAAATCGAAATTGTCTGTCGTTTTGTTTGTTGTTAGCTCTGTGCGCTCTGGTGGACAGCAGTTATTTCAGTTAACTCGGCGAAGTGATATGGGACCGTAATGCGCTCAAGACCTGACTGGAACTACTTTCGCCCATGGGTTAACGGGAAAAATAATTGCACACCTCAGAACGTCAGTCAGCCAATCAGAATCGAGAATCCAACAGCGCTGTGGTATAAAGTCACGATACACGATGAGATGTCGTGGGTATTGTGATATCTTGTGATATTAATAAAATAAAAATGACGAACTCTGGAATCGGATTTGATAAAGTTTTCAGTGTTACTTTTATTTCATGTGTACAAAAAAAAAAAAAAAAAAAAAAGACGATCAAACCTTTTCTTTTTAAACACGACACCGCTGTCCTGCTGGCAGCTTGTTCGGAAACGTATCGTAGAAATGCTGGCGATATGACCTCGTCCGTCACGTCGCCCGCTCCGAGTCTCGAGCCTGTTATCTGTGAAATAAAGAAATGAGTACACGAGCAGCACAGTTGGCTGTATAGCTTATTAAAATAATTCTCAGTATTACGTTTATTACTTATTATTAAATTTCTGCGTGGGGTCTTTTATTAAACGCGTAGCCGTGGTGTGGTGTAGTGTGTTGTGTAGCGACCGGGACGATGGACCGAAGACCAGTTAAAATACCTAATACACGTGTGTAAGGGTAGAATTTAGAAGTGACTGGTGGAATAATTTGAAATAAACTGCGCTCTTTATGAGGTGAACGTTAGCCGTAGCTCAGGGGAAAAAACGAGCTTTAGGTGGTCGCGTGACTTTAAACTTTATGTTCGCGTTAACCTTTGGACCCGACTGCTGATGTGCCGCGTGTCAGTGTGTCCACGTGAACCTTCGGCTTGTCGGCGCCTGCGACGTCACGTGAGCGTAACGGTAACTTGGCAGGAGTTTGTTGTTCAGTATAAGTAAAAAAGCATCATGGATTATTCTTCCCCAGAGCTTTAATGTTTTAGATGTAGATGAAGCGGAAGGAATTTGAGTGACTTCATCTCGAGAGCTTTAATGTGCAGATGTTGCAGGGCTGTAGACGATACGGTCGTAACGCAGCGACACTGTGTCTGTATGTAGTGGTGGGAATCTTCACTCGACTCACGATTTGCTTCTGATCCGCCAGGTTTTATTTATTTATTTGATTGATTGATTATGTGCGTCTCCGTCACTCGAGCTTTTTCTACGACGGAGTACGAGCCGAGGTGTCCGCGGATCCTTCAAACATCTTCAATTCCTTAATGTAGAAATAAAGCCTTAATTGGCATTAAAACGTCTTAAATTCACGTTTGAAAGCTCTTAAAACCGCAGCCGAACCGACGGCGTGAAGAAGGTTTCGATGTCGTTTCCGCCCCGTTGCCGTCTGGAACGGTAGACCCGCGTGACCGCGAGCGTGTGCGGCTCGTCTGCGTTTCGGAGCGGCTCGGTTCACAGTGAACGCCGCTCCACGCCAACTTCCTCTCCGACTGTGCTGTGAGTTTGAGTCGTATATCGCGCGCGTTTACACACAACAACGCGCCAGATTCACTCAGGTCTCAAACATTTCTGTGGGGAAAGAAGAAGAAAAAAAAAACAACTGCAGTTTTGCGCCAAAAGAAGAGCCAGAAGGTCTAACGAGTAAAAGTGAATTAAGTCTGAAATATATTAGTATTGTTGTATTGCACCCCAAAATAAAACGTATTATTAGAATAAATTATTATTCGGTGCAGTAATATTACAATTAGTAATTACAAAACAGCTAGTAAACACCGCTGCCAGCAGTTTCTAATACAGCTGCCGAGGGAGTGATGGTGAATTTAACGTCTCTTTCTCTTCTGTCTGCTATAATCCATCTATATCTTTTTCCTCTATTCTAAAGTCATAGAAAGGAAAATACTGGATTTATTATTTTTTTTTCGTTCGCTGTTCCTTCAAGGATCTTTGCTATGGCCTCCCACATATCTCTATAGAAGTTTACCCATATACCCTGCAATAGTTTACTTAACTATGCATGAACACTATCCGTTATAGCCTGTGTATCGTGTAGCGTGATCGAGGTGACGTGAAGGTCTTCAATTCTGTTGGGAATGTTTTGAATGTGGCGTTAAAAAGTATTAAATTTGAAGTGCAGATACCCTGACAAGAGCAGATCCTTAGCAGTAAATGTTGCGGTAGGTGGAGATGTCTCTTTATTGCCCTGTCAGAGTTCGGCGCCGACTTTGAGATGAGCGCCTTGTTCAAGAGCTCTCCAGTTATCTACAAGAGGTTTTTATTTATTTATTTATTTATTTATTTATTTAAATAAAAGCTCTGGGAGGAAACACCTGACATGATTTCTCATATTCGTTGTGTTTTATGCGTTCTCTCACTCTCTCTCTCTCACTCTCTCACACACACAGACACATTTTGAAAGTAAACATGACTTCAGGAAGATGCGTAGCTTGACGTCCATGCAGCTCCACAGCTTTTGCGATTGGCCGAATTTAAAAAATAGACTACAAGGTTAAAAAATTTCTTGCGTCAATGCAGAATCGTTCAGGAAAGCATCTTGATGCATCCTACATACTACATTATTTCCCCCACCCCATCTGCGTTCGGATTTATACCCCAAGTAGCGTGTGTTTTCTGACTCTGACAGTTCCTCAGCCTCAGCTACATCGCTTCAGCTCATACTTGATCTTAACTAGAGATACGCGTTGAGCCTGTTTCACAGTTACGTTCGTTCGTACGTGCTCACGGTGCTCGCTATCAAATTTAGTTGGTTCCGTTTCCCAAAGTCGAAAACGAACCAGGAGCCTAATTTAAACCACCGAAACCCTGACCAGGCAGTTACTAAGGATGAGTAAATGCCGTGAGTACGTCACGTCGTGCCTCGTGTTCTTGTTCACGAATCCTCCCACGTGTGCGAATTATTTTGATTTTCAACCTTTCTGACAATTTAAAAAAAAAATTTAAAAAAATTGGTGTGTGAATCTTTACAGCATCTCGAGGTATCCTGTTACATTTCCCGATCTTGGGTGACTCTTCATGAAGGCCTCTAACTGACTCGTGAGCTGTAAACGAAACGTTGGGGTTAAGTTTATAGGAAACGTTAGAAATGATTTCACTTGGTTCTGGACAGAAACGATATTTTCAGCATTCAGAACGATCCAGATTAAAGATTAAATGTTGTAAAAGCAAAGCTACAGACACTTCAAACACTCCAAACTCCTCAGCCCACACACACGCGATATAGTAGCCGGCTCTTCTTTATGTTTACGGACGTGACGTGACCACGCGAAGGCGAATGACGTCACGACTGACGTTTCCCGCGAAATCCGACCCGACTTCTCGAACTAGAAATCATTATTATAAGCTTACCGTTGCGAATCGGGGTGAGGTAAGGAGCACTGATTTAAAAAATTTTTTTTTTACTTTGCTCAATAATTGATTTGTTTATTTTCAGCCAGATAAAGTTCAATACTGCAGCTTTAAGGCATATTATGGAGAACTGCTTCTTGCTACATGCCTTATGACTCCATCTCCTGTTTTGAGATCTTTATCTAAATGTTTGGATTTTACTGACCATCTCTGATCTCCACTGATGGTCATCTGAGTTTCTCTAAATAAACATGGCTGTCCTCACCCGCTCATCTGTAACATGTCACATTTGCACTTGTGTTCTAAATATAATAGAAATAATAATAATAATAGGATGGATCATGCACTGTAACATATGTAAATATAAGTATAAATAATACACACCTAACCCAATTTTGTGTTTTACTCATGGGTATTGATCTGGAATTGGACCGCATTCAGTCCAGTAATTTCAGTGCTCAGGGTTCACACAAGGAACCTGAAATACTCGATTTGAAACTGAAACACGTGTGTTTTTGCACTTTGACGTGCGAGATTTAATATCTTATCTTTCGTTACACTATTGCAGGGCTGTTTTTATCATCTGACTGAGTGACGCAAATCAAACTTAAATCCAGACTGGTTGGAAAATTCAATTGATCGTTTGGTGAAATGATATTTATTGTGTTGTCAAGTCAAAGAATAAAACTTGAGAAATGAAGTCCTGTTTTTCTTTGAGAAGTTTCACCAACACGTCTTTCTGTCCTGTCCCACAGCAGGTTGTCCTGTGGCGTGACGGTAGGTGGGTGGTGTGGCTCTGGCCTCGGCCCCCTCGCGCCGCTGAATGGCTGCGATGGCGCCCGCGCTGACCGACACGCCGGCCGACACTCACCGAATCCGCCTCAAACTGGCTCCGTCCTCCTCCGCTATCAACCCGAGCGCCGTGGAGGAAAACGGCGCCACCGGCCGCGTCCTCGTCCCCACAAACGGCGCCGTCAAACGCAAAACCTCGTCCGACAAAGAGGACCATCTGTCCTGCACGGCCGGAACCTTCAACAAGGAGGAGTCGGGTCGCGATTTGGGCAAAATCCAGCAGCTAGTGACTTCGTACCGCTGCTCGGATGAGACCCTGAAACTGCAAAACGTCTTCGACATCCTGCCTGGCATCTTGCAGCGCAAACATCACACCCTGGAGCTGTCGGAAGAGCAGCTGAAGAGCATCATGAGCGCGGGGAACGCGAGCGGTCTGCCTTCTTTACAGCAGAGCGTTAGTGTTAACGTTAACGGCATGGCTAGGAAATTCACTAAAGCGAGCAAAGACTCCACCAGCGTCACCATGAACGGAGGCAAGCACGGACAGGCAGCGCTTCCCCTCTCTCATGGCGGGTCGACAGGAAACGGCCCCGTTAGAGATTCCGCAGAGCAACACCAGTGCCCTAGAGGCGTCCCTCGGGACCGCCCGAACAACCGGGATATCCCGGAATCCCCTTCAACAGAGCGAAACGTTTCGGACAGGTTGTCGTCGCTCAGCGCGGAAGTCTCGCTGCCTCCGTCTTCTGCACTTCACCCGCCCGGCAGCCTGGGAGGAGACCTGCATGATCGGTCGCAGCAGGTCGAGAGCCGTCAGCTGGAGATCGAGGGTCGTCTGCGGCGCCTGCGCAAGCGGCTGCAGGTGGTGCAGGCGAAGCAGGTGGAGCGTCACGTGCAGCAGCAGCTTGGTGGATTACTTCACAGTACGCTGCGGCCTCGGGACGCCCGGTTTCATCAGGACAGAGCAGAAGCGAGCCGCTTCATGAGGGGTGGATCGGCGCCGGCCGAATTGGAGCGACTCTCGCTGAGCTGCAGCACCAACCTGCGAGCGGCGGAAAGTGCCTTCGATTCGGACGCGACCGAGAGCAGCTCCGGAGGAGAAACGGACGTGGAAGAGGATGAGCTGGCCCGGGTGGACGTCGAGCAGCGGCACGTTTCTCTGTGAGTAGTGCACTTTAAAGTCTGACTCGCTAGGTGGTTGTTGCTAATGGTGACGTTAAATTTGTACGACGATGTCTGAGTGTTGCTTTTACCTGCAGGTGAATGATGAGGTTTCTCCTAGTAGGCTTCTCTGCTCTGGTGCATGCTGGTACATGTTTAAGCTTGATTTACGTTGTTATTTTTGGTTTAACAGACTTGCGTGACAAGCTCAGTGAACCACACAACCACCTGTTCTATCTCTCTCTGCTCTCGTTTTGACTGGGCACCAGGAAGACTTTTAACTGACGTCACGTAATTGATCCGTTTAATGAAATCACAGGAGAACTTTTATTTTTAATTCTCTCTCATTTCAGGCAGACAGATACATATATGTGTAAGCATTAGGGGGTTGTAGAGCTGGGCCAGAACTCGATACGATACGACCCGGTCGGTGCCTCCATACGATACGTTTTCAGTATCCGCTTGCTAAGTCGTGACGCAGCTTCCGGTGATGATGAGACATTCCCTTGGCTGCAATTTCGTCCGTTCTCGGTGTCTTCACCCTCTTCCACACGCACTCCGTGTCGGGGCGGGACACGTTTTTTTTCTCCACCCAAATCAATAAAGCTGCCGCAGGATACGACGGCGCTCGTCTGTGCCGATTGGGCTCTCACAGGTGCTGCACTTCTGACTGACCCTCAGCGTGCGCCTATGTTGGAAACAGTTTAACTCTCACCTGAACATTTCCTAACAAGGGCAGTGGTAGCAGCTTAGAAGCTTAGAATTGCTTTAGAAGCCTTGGAGGTTGGAGCTAACCCAAGGGGCGTTACATTTCCGACTTGCGCTTTGAGGCTTTTGGCCAATCACAACGCGACGGGTCAGCTGGCCAATCAGAGCGCCCTGGACTTTTCAGAAGGAGGGACTTCTTTGAGGGAGCGTTTCAGGCAGCCTGGGAATAGAGACACTGCAATAACGTACATCGTTTGACAAATAATTCTTTTTTTTTTTTTGAACATTTAAAGCATGTTAACCTATTTTATTACAAAATAATTAACGTTTAAAAATCATGATACGACTCCTTTAACAAGCGAATTGCAAGAACAAGCATCGCCTGATTATCTGCCTTGGGTTCGATTAAAACATTTAATGTTCTAAAAGTACAGTAATGGCAAAGTAATTATGAATCGACAAAATGAAATCTGTGCATCAGACTGTAACCGAATTAAACCTCGGCTAGTTAAACATCCGCTCTCTCTGGGCAAGCTTTCGCCGGTGTGCAGGGTTGCCAGGTCTCAAGAAAATCTACATGAAAAGAAAAAGACCTGAAACCGTCTTAAAAAGTGCGGGGTTTGGAAAATGCATTTTAATTGATTTTTCTCAGCCTTTTTTTTTTTTTTTTTTTTGCGCCAAAACTGATTTCCACCACCTAAGCTATTCCAAAGTGGTGTAAATAAGACAAAGCTGGCAACCCTCAAGGGGACACGTCTGTAGCTCAGAACTTTTTTTTTTTTTTTTTTTTTTTTTTTTTTTGTTCTCATCAATACAGAGTATCTACAGCTATGAACCTCCCAGTTGCCATGGCGATTTTCTTCAACCTTCAAGCTAGTATGCTGTCGTATTATCTCGTGAGAACGACATGACAGGGAGGAGCGTGTTACTTTTTAATTCCCCGTAGCCTCTCGAATCAAGAGCTTCATATCGAACGATAAGACGCAGCACGCCGTGTCACTACGCCCTTCGCCTGTTTATACAAGTCATGGAATGTTATCGGAGAAGTTTTGGAAAAATAAATAGTCATTTATTAAAATAAAAATATTATTTGCAAATCTAGTTCTTTAACTATTTTCTTTATTCCTTTTAATAAACCGTCAGGTGTCTGCATTGTATTTTGATACTAGTCCGTATGTCCTTGTCAGGTCTGTGCTCAAAAAATTTAAAGGGATAGTTCACCTAAAAATGAAAAGTCTGTTATCGTTTACTTCCCTTTATATCATTCCAAACCCGAATACCACCCTTTTCCACTCTATTACAGCTCTATTCCATAAAACGGCAGAAGATAAAGATCATGAGCGTTAAAGGTGCACCATAAAAACTCTACTCCCACGTGGCTTTGTGTCGTGTGTTGTGACCGCTTTTATAGTAGAGCCGTGTTAACATTCTTCACCACACACTGACCTCACTGAAGTTATTTAGGTTTTGGTTTCATAGTTAAGATACACTGTGGTAAATTTTGACATGTATTTTTATTCTTATTTTACACGTATACCTAGATGTTTCAGGGAATGTATGGCCATGAAAACCTGCCTCAGAAGTCATGGAAACGTTTATGAACCCTGATATATGTGGAGAGAATTTGCTAGAAAAGTCTGCCGGAGCGTCTGTCGTTTCCTTTAGAGGTCGATGCTCGGGATTGACGCGTGCGCTCGTCTCCGAGTCAGTTTCAGGAGTGCACCGGAGACCGTCACTCTAGCAGCGTGTGTAAAGGTGATGTTACCGAGAGCTCAGTGCCTCCCTCAGATCTGTTTCAGTTTCACTTCACCCCAAGTGTTCACTTCTACATGATGCAACGTCAGTGCAACGCTTCCCTTCCCCCCACACCCACAGCAGTCTTGTATTCAAATCGTGTTTAATAATAAGACCCTGCGTTACAAGCCGCTTGTTTCCCTGCTAAACGCTTTCACCGGTTTTCTCCACAGGTGCAGGTTTGATAGTCGGATGTAGACGAGACCATGCATCAGGTATCATGATGTAACGTGAATGCAACGTCTCTCTCTTTCTCTGGTTTCTGGGGTTTGATTAGTCATCGTGATTGGTCAGTTGTGAAACCCCCACTGTAGTAAAGAGCTGAAGATCCATTCATCAGCCAGTGAATATGAGGTTGAGGTGATATGATAGAAACATACATCATTTGATTCCCAGCGAGCTAGCGACGAACAAAAATGCTAGCAAAATTGTAGCGTTTCCTTACCGAAGGCCGTTATAAATGATGATAAAACTATAATTAACGACACTTTATAATGCTTATATTTTTGTTTAAAAAATACAAAGTACAAAATCAACATACCACGATATCGATATTATATCATCACATCCATCTTCAGTGGTGTTTTAAATCCACGAAGTCTCATTTTTATCAAAATCTACTGAAACCATGGCAAAGTGGATCACGGAGGTATATAGAGAGACAAGAATGTTCTCTCAAAATAAGTTTAAAATGGGCACAAGGTGACGTGAATGATATTTGCGAGAGTGGAGAGGTGACGAGAGCGAGCAGAGAAACTGTCGCACGTGTGAGCAGTTCAGTTCAGCGAGCACTGACACACTGTCATGACACGCTGTTTATAAAAAAAAAATTAAAAAAAAAAGTAGTTTCGACCAGATTTCACCGGGCAACTATGAATAACGAACATGAAATGGAACACGTTTGCTTGCTGATTTTGCTGATTTTAATCGTCTCTGGCACAGATCTCTGAAGCATTTGCTAATTAATAACTTGACTTTGCTGCTCTTTCACGTGTCTCTCCTTTGCACTCTTCACATGCTCATGTCGCTAAGAATAACACGGCATTAGTTCTCTCTCTCTCTCTCTCTCTCTCTCTCTCTCTCTCTCTCTCGTTCCCCTAAGGGCAGATGATGGTGCCAGTAATAATTAGTGCCGTGTACCTGTACACATCAGCTGTTTGTCGAGCTCGGAGTCTTTGAAATCTCACTCGGGAGTTTTGATTATATCCGGTGGAGTTTTGATTATATTCGGTGTAAACCGTCTCACTTCTCGTCCGTCTGTCTATCTGTCTGTCATCAGCATTAAGAGCTTGCTTTTTAGGGGGCCAAGCACCAAAGGTGCATTTTCTTTTCATTTGTCAGTTTCTCTTTGTGATATAAATGTAAAGTAACTGTCTGTCTCTGTCCTTTTCTTTTTGTTTTTCTCTCCTTCGTACTTTGTCGATCCTTCCGCCTATTCGGCTGTTCATCTGTCCATCTGTCCATCTGTATTGCATGGATTCCTTCAGAATTTCCGAATATTGCAAAGATTATCGATGCACTGAGATTTTTTTTTTTTCCACAGTTAAACAGAACAAATGTACATACAGTGGGTATAGAAAAGAATCACCCCCCTTTAAAATAATCACATTTTGTTGCTTTTCAGCCTGAAATGAAGACAGACACAGTTTTTGTTTTATCCAGCTGTATTTACTCGGTGCAACTTAAAACATCCAAGTGAAAGATATAACACCAACATGTCAGGAAAAAAATAAAAACCACAATCACTGAGTTGGAAAAAGGATCACCCCCCTCCTAAAAATGACTTGTAAACTCAGTCAGGTGTAGCTGATTCTGAGGCCACATGGAAAAAGGTGTTCTGGTCAGATGAGACTAAAACTGAATTATTTGGCCTCAACACCAAACGATATGTCTGGCTGAAATCCGATACAGCTCACCATCCAAATAACACCATTCCTACGGTAAAGCATGGAGGTGGTAATATCCTGAAATGGGGGTGTTTCTCTGCAGCAGGGACTGGAGCGCTTGTCAGGATAGAAGGAAAATGGATGGGGCAAAATACCGTCAAATTCTTGAGGAAAATCTGCTGCCCTCTGCCAGAAAGTTGTCAATGGGAAGAAGGTTTACCTTCCAACATGACAATGACCCAAAGCACACAGCAAAACTGACCACACAGTGGTTGAAGGAGAAAAAGGTGAATGTCCTTGCATGGCCTAGTCAGAGCCCAGACTTGAACCCCATTGAAAATCTGTGGAATGACTTGAAGACTGCAGTCCACAAACGGTCACCATCAAATTTAACTGAACTTGAGCAGTTCTGCAAAAGAAGAGTGGGCAAATCGCAAAGTCTAGATGTGCAAAGTTATTAGAGACATATCCCAACAGACTAAAGGCTGGAATGAAAAAATTAAGGCAAATTAAAGCAAGGGGGTGATCCTTTTTCCAACTCAGTGATTCTGTTTTTTAATTAAAAAGTTTTCTTTCCTGACATTTTGGTGTTATATCTTTCACTTGGATGTTATAAGTTGCACTGAGTAAATACAGCTGGATAAAACAAAAACTGTGTTTCTTCATTTCAGGATGAAAAGCAACAAAATGTGATTATTTTAAAGGGGGTGATTCTTTTCTATACCCACTGTATGTATGAGTAAAGAAGTGAGAAATGTACAAGACAGGAAAGTCGAATGCGTGTAAGAATCGATCCATGCCAGAATGTCTCATGTGTGTGTGTGTGTGTGTGTGTGTGTGTTCTCATGTTGAGGACTGTAGATCCCTGAGCTGGTTGGTTAACATTATTGTTTTCTCCTCCTGTGTGAAGGTCACTGAGCCGGTCGGTTAAGGTTTTATCTTTTACTGATCTGGTTTGTTCTTACTTGTTCCCAGTTTGCACTGGTCCATCCTCCTCTTCTGTAACGTGTACATACTGCTGTGCAAGCTCTCTGGCTTTTTATTTATATTTTTATTTATTTTTTCATGACGGTGATGAATGGTCACTGAAATTCTAAGAAGAGGTCAGTCATAAGAGGGTGTGTTTATTAAGTGTGAGACATGTTTTTTTGTGGGTTATATAATAAATTCACTGTCGTATAAATACAGCTTCATGATGTATTACTCAGATGAAATGGCCTGAGTGTTGTGATATGGTTCTCTGCTGTAAAAGTCCATTCTTTTATTTAACTGTTTATTCGAGCTCCAGATTCATCCGATCGTTTTACGTTTTGTATTGATTGAAGTCCAGCACAAAACAAGAAGAATATTAATCCCGCCAGAAATAGAGCTGTAGACTTCCGATGGAATATAAGTTGAGGCAGGAGCTGAAATCTGATTGGTGACACTGGCATTTTGGGTTGGAACTGTAGTCTGATTGGTTACTGTGGGATTAGGGCTGTAAACTGTGTTCTGATTGGTTACTGTGGGATTAGGGCTGTAAACTGCGTTCTGATTGGTTACTGTGGGATTAGGGCTGTAAACTGCGTTCTGATTGGTTACTGTGGGATTAGGGCTGTAAACTGCGTTCTGATTGGTTACTGTGGGATTAGGGCTGTAAACTGCGTTCTGATTGGTTAATGTGGGATTAGGGCTGTAAACTGCGTTCTGATTGGTTACTGTGGGATTAGGGCTGTAAACTGCGTTCTGATTGGTTACTGTGGGATTAGGGCTGTAAACTGCGTTCTGATTGGTTACTGTGGGATTAGGGCTGTAAACTGCGTTCTGATTGGTTAACGTAGGATTAGGGATGAGAACTTGACTCTGAAATCATTATCTATCATGATATGGTAGTCTTTGTAACTACTCATCGTTACTTAATCTGACCCTAGTGCCCTAAATACACGTCTCTATTCAGTGCCTTCCGTGTCGAAGTGTATGACTTGGCTTCACTGCAGCCAATAGCGTTAAAGATGAGCCTCACTGAGGGGGCGGGGCTCGTGCCGAGGTTTTTGGGCATTCTATCCAGACAGTGCTTGTTGAATGATGCGGCATATTGTATACCTGATTATCAGCACACGCCTTTACATGTCCTAGCATGTCTATTCACATACATGATCCACGCTGAGATGAACCTGTAGGGAACATAGTATAAAACTCCATCACGTCTATTCCAGATGTGATGGGAGGAGATTCACGCAGCTGGGTACAAAGCGGTGCTTATTTAAAGAAGCCACGTATTTGTTTGCGTTACAGACGTACAGGATGTAGTATGGTAGTTACTCCTCCTGCGTGGCGTCATTTCATTTGCATCCGCTGACGACTCTTTCAGGTTACGGGGAGTTCAGTGTTCATTATCAAGAGCACGAGGAGGGATAAAAAAAGGGAGTTATTGTCTGTCCTCTGTGCTTTATAAATAACTGACGGTGACTAATTGCAGTCCATTAACGTTAACACTAAAGCTTCAAATGAAATCGGCATAATGAATTCAAGCGCAGTCAGTTTTTATTGCCGTCCCATCCGTCTGTGGGATGAAATACAACAACGTCCAGGATCGCAGTATTACATGCAATAAATTACAGCTGGGAGATTTGATGATTATAATATAATGTAATATAATATATTTCACAACTGCTTGGCTGACATTTTATTTCTCAAATCTAAATCTTGCGATAATGGTCAAGTTTTTTTTTTTAACTTGCTTCACTGATGTTCTACGATGACGGTAAACAGATAAACAGTGGGACATGTCAGTCTTTAATGAATATTCTCGCTGATGTCTTTCTCCCAGTGGAAATTTGATTCCATACCAAAGAGCTGCACAGCGTGAGCAGGAAGAACGGCTCCACCCCGTTACAGAACCGGTTGAGAAACCCAGCATCACTACCTCTGTTTCTCTAAAGCATTTCCTGTTCCTAAAACTGCAGGTCCGGGTGAGGAATAAAGGCCAGG
Source organism: Cranoglanis bouderius (assembly GCA_023630585.1). Classification (NCBI taxonomy): domain Eukaryota; kingdom Metazoa; phylum Chordata; class Actinopteri; order Siluriformes; family Cranoglanididae; genus Cranoglanis; species Cranoglanis bouderius. Next base: position 3,256,340 of record CM042544.1, read on the forward strand.
ACGCATCTCTCCGCTCTTTTTCTGTCGAGCGTGAAAGGACTCACACTCCGGGGTGTGCTGTTGTGGGGAAAATAATCAGCGGCAGGCGGCGGTGTGATGAAACGGAGTTGGTTACCACGCGGACGCGTTTTATTCCTCTTATACCACAGCAGGTTGCCGACGACTTATTTATTAATGAATGACGCGTCGTGCTTTTTATCCGTTTATGGTTACGTTTATGTTGTGAAACAAGTTAGTTCTTGTTCTTGTGTTCCATCAGCCATAAGCAGTCGTTTCCTCTCTTTTGTTCTATCTCTTTAATTTGATAAGACGTTATGTTTAAGCGCACGTGTTAGAAAACAGGAAATGAGCGTAAAGAGCCTGCTGGGGGGTGAGCGATGTGACAAAACTACCGTATCACGATATTAACAGTACTGTTACACTTAAACAACCCTTTAAAAAATTAGTTTGATGATGCGTTAGATAACAAACTAAAGTAAGATACAAACGTAAATTGGACATTTTAATAATGTTTAAAATTTTACCGTCTACAATTATAAAGTGGGGAAAAAAAACAAAAATGTAAATTGGAAATTTTTGAAAATCTGTAACACATTTTTCAAATTTAAAAGCTTTAAAACAGTAGAAAACTGTATCAAATGTGCTTTCAGAGTTTGTAATCGTCATTCCAAATGCATTATAAGGGTTTCACGATACACACAATATCACAAAATAGCATAATGAGGCATAATTTGTCACAATATCTATATTATTTCTTCATATTGCCCGGTCCTAGGGCCTGCTTTGATCTTTTAAACACAGTGTTTAGTTTCAGTTTAATACTATTTTACTTTGTATATCCTTGTTTTTCTTTTTCAGTGTTTATTATTTTTTATAATGTGCTATACACACGCACTATATATAGTTTAGAAATAATTCTAGTTAGTGACTGTAACTTTTAAATACTCGTGCAGTCTGTATTTCTAGTTTATTGTTTATGGTTTTGCTGTTTTCAGGAAGAAAATAGCACCAGGCCACAGAGCAGTGGTTCTCCCTCAACCACAGCGCACAAACTCATGGAAAATTCTTGAGTCAGTGAAGCAAAAATGGGGCAAGAGTTCGAGATTACGCAATAAATAAATAAATAAATAGGTAAACAAAGAGACATCTGGAGAACATGCCGCCGTGTGACGCTCAGACGAGTCGCTGTTGCTTTGTTAAAAAGTGAGTGTAGAGGATGAAAGTTCATCAGGACGTGGCGTTGACCTGAACGCTCCTGTGTGTAGGGGGGTGGTGCGGGAAGCCGGCAGTGGTGATGAACCTCAGTGCGTTTGTGTTGTCGGTGGTGAAGGAATGGTTGAGGTCAGTGAGGTGTTTTCTGTTTCAGAATGGCGGAGGAGGTGTTTATATACGGAACCCCTCTTTGTGTATTACTTACATTACTGCAGGATGCACGCGTCGGTGTGTAGTTTGGGAAAACGGCTCGACAGATGTTAAAGGAAGGAGTAAAGCACTCGGAGGTGTGCTGCTGTAGGAAAATAATCCGAGTTACCGTCATCAGCGCAGACTTGATTCTTTTCCCAGAACACCACTTCCTTATTCCTCTTATACCACGGCGATTCGCCAACACCTTTTAATTTACTGATTAACAAAACATTTAAACCGTTTATAGATACGTTCAGTGTTGCAGAACGTCCGCAAATCAACCTCTCGCACACTGTATAGCAGCTATGGGTCGTCATGTTGCCCAGAAACTCTTCTATCGGAGAGTTTACGGTGCTGAAACTGGAGACTCCTTTCAACAAACCTCAACACATCAGCGAGGGGTTGTGCTTGTCTTTGTTTAATCACGGCGTGTTTTTTGTCTGTTTGTTAGTCACTGGCAAAGACGTGCGAGCGAACAGCGTATGTTAGGTAGGTAAGTAATCTGGGTGAGTTAGGTAGGTAAGCCATTTAAGTTAGTAACTAAGTTAATAGGTAAGTTAAGCTCTTGAGCCGCACCAGCCGTGTGCGGGCCTGACGTCACGCGGTTTTATGACGTTTAAGATTACCATATAGACTACTTTCTAAAAATGTTAACAATATTAACAAACTATACATCATTCGAAAGGTCTAAGGGTTTAGTGTCAATATATGGCCTCAGTTTTACGATATAGATGCTCCAGCAACAGTAATATAGTAGTTTGTGCAGGGAGTGCAAACGACAACATGAAAAATAAAAACGTGACTTCATACCTTTTTGTTATGATTATATCTGTCACAGCGAGGTAAAAAGTCCACGAAAACCATCTAGTGGCAAACATCCAATGCTACTATCTGTCCACAAAAGCATATAAACCGTGAAATATTGCTATATAATCCATTGTTTACATAAGAATTCTTCTGCACGACCTTCCCCCATCATCGGTCTTCAAAAGAATGTACAGTCCGAGCACCGTTTACGTCATAAACCTGTACGTGGTATTGAATAACAGAGTCTTCCAAACACATTAGCCCGCTTCCAAAGTTTGTTTTAAAACGCAGGGCGGTAGTTTCACGCATAATATCCAAACAGTGCTGTCGAAAATTGTGACGTCTTGACGGGCATAGCCTGTCATTCTCTGAATACCCCGCAAACCAATAACATCATGGGAAAATGTTGATGGACATGTATGTCCGCCCATCACAGCCATATCAGCATATGTAAAGAACAAATGAACGTTTTTTGAGGCCGTATGGGCAGCCATCACAGTCACAGCTCCAGGTGGCCCACTTTTGAAAAAGGCACTAGTCAGACAAACTTGAAACATAACTTCTTTAGACTTGTGGCTATGAGCACATTGCATTTCTAGATATTGTCAGCATGTTTATCATTTGTTATTTCTTAATGGGGAAAAAAAAATGTTATGCAACAAACATTTCTCTCTAAGTTTTTCATTTTTTAACATATATCAATTTTGAATTACTTGAACTTGAAAAATAAAGCTCGGAGTGTCTTCTTTCACATGATACCACAACTATGTTTATAGTTCAAAGGGTTCAGGAAAAACAACCATTTAAGTGAAAGTAGGTCATTTTCATGTGTTGGGCGGAGAGTGGGGGTGCACCTCAAGAGGTTAAGCACATACCTTAGGTAAAAAAAAAAAAAAAAAAAAAAAAAAGGTAAGTTAGTAGGTAAGTTAACCTTGTCCTGCATAGTGTCCGCACTTATTAGCAGTCAATTTATGGCTCTTTTTTAAGTTTTAGGAAAATATAAGCTATGAATCAACTCCAAATCACTTGAGAGCATTACTCTAAATTAATATAAACATCTGCAGCTTTCTAGATTATTTGTCGTTCTCAATCTTTCTGAAAGTTTCTACCAAAAAAAAAAAAAAAATTAAAGTAAAACAGGCTCTACTGATTACCTTAGATTATTTATTTTTGTTGTTGTTTTTTTATGAGTGTTTTTTTTTCTCACCTTCTTGCAGCATTCAGCAAGAAAATTTTGGACATTGAAAGATTTAATTTCTTCTCCTTCTTCTTCTAAGCATACTGTTTTAGCCTTTTTTTTTAAAAAAAAAAAATTTAAATTTTTTACACATGGTCAATCCATTTGTTAATATAAGTGATATTTAGACTGAATCAAAATATCTTAGGAAAGTAAAGTTGGTTAGTGTGTTTTTGTCCGTGTATTCTCAGTCTTGCGTTTGCTATACGAGTCCCTGAGAATGAGTCGTCACTATAGAAACAATAACTTACTAGAAGGAGGTGTGATTTGCAGATGCACTACTGTAAGAGCTGTGGTTATAGAAAATTAATCAACATCTGACCAATCAGATTTGAGAATTTAACAATGTTGTGGTGTAAATAGAAATGAAGGAACTAGTACTAGTTCAGTACATGTGTGTGTGTGTCAGTGTGGCTGAGAGGATTTATAAAGCGTCCATCGCTGGCACAGACTTGTGAGCGAACTAAAAGTGAAAAGGCCAGCGGTTACAAAACCACTCGGGTGGCGTTTTATATCTGTGGGGTATTTATGGATGCGCTGTGACTATCACTCCCTCCCTCACTCGGTCACTATTTACTATATAAATGCATTAAAAATACTAAATGCATTATTGTGACCCTTCGCTATATGATGCAATTTGTATCTTTTAATAGCAATATGAAAGTTACAAATCAGCTAGCAACCTCGAAATACAGAACGTATACAAATAAAGTGTACACATCCTGATACATACGTTTAGATATCTATACATTCTGCTACTTTAGTGTACATTAGGCACTGGGGTTGTGTTTTCTAGAAATAGTCTGTTCACTACATTCCTTCACATGGATCAGTCATTCCTTTGTACCAGCAATAATAATAATAATAATAATAATAATAATAATTAGTAGTAGTAGTATAACATGTTGAGTAAGTTAGTTATATAAAGTAGGTTAGTTAATAAGTAAATACTAAGTTAGGTATGGAAAGTAAATAAATTAGGAATAAATTTAGGAAGTATTTTAAGTAAGTTAAGGAAGGTATGTAAGGTACACAGGTAAATTAGTTAAGTAAATTATTTAGCTAATTTACTAAGTAAAGTAATTATGTTAGGTAAGCAAGTTAGTAAGCTAAGCATGTGTATTAGGTAAGTAAGTTAGTAAGCTAAGTATGTACATTGCGTAAGTTAGTAAGCTAAGTATGTACATTGGGTAAGTAAGTTACCTAGGTAAGTCACGTAAGTAAGTAAAGAAGCTAGTATGTTAAGTAAGGAAGGCAAGTAGGTTCAGTAAGTAATTTGGGATAGGCAGAAATGTTAAGGAAGGTATATAAGGTACTCCGGTAAGTTAGTTAGCTGTTAGTTATTTAGCTCACTTACTAAGTTAAGTAATTATATTAGGTAAGTTAGTAAGAAGTATGTATGCTAGGTAAATAAGTAAAGAAGTTAGTATGCTATGTAAGGAAGGCATGGAAGTAATTTGAGTAAGTTAGGTAAGTAATTTAGTTAATTAAGTAAGTTGGGTAAATAAAGCTGGGCAATTTTATTTAGATAAGTAATTGTATTAGGTATGCATAAGTTATGTATGTTAGTTAAGTAAAAACAGTCAAAAGTTAAAATCAGACAATCAAGTTCTCTGTATCACCGACACTGTAAGCATATTAACTGTGTAGCCTTGCTATGTAGAATTTGCATGTTTGGGTCTTGCTTAAAAATGTCTTAATTTCATTGTTTTGGGAAACAAAATGTGAAACCAAATGATTTTTTTAACAGAGATTACAGAAGCATAACCTTCAAGCCAAATACTCCACAAAAAGTAGATTGTTAGGTTGTAACCTTCAAAACAATCTGTGTACTGTTCGAAGTGAAAGCAAATTACAAATGCTGTTTTGTTCCGATTGAAAGTTTATGGCTTATCAAGTGTCAGCCGTGAGATCTTATTTTGGTGAAATTTCTTGGGTTGATCATGCTGAAGAACGTCACCATAGACCTCTGTAGTGAAGGCCGTACGTGTATATGTGTCTCATATCATCTAAAACCAGCAGGACCAGTGGCCTCTGCGTTCTCCTCGTACCCTGCAGCTGCTCCAAGTCATGGTTCGGATATTAGATTCTGGAGAATTCGAGAAAATGGAAATGGCTGTGGCCTGGTGAATGGTCACATTGTTCCACACACAGACTAAAATGACGTGGTCAGGTGTGACTAAAATAATATGGTGTAATAAAACACGGATCACTGTTCTTTCCTTTTCTGTCAGGCTGAAAAAGTAGGATGGGCTCAGATTTTCCGAGTTCAGCCTCTGTTTTAAAAACTTCTGTCTGTTTTGCTTTGACCGTCTTAAAGGCGGAGTAATCGCTTTATTACGGTGGATCTGGAGCCTTTTCCGGGAGTGCCGGGTGTTAGGTGGGAATACACTCAGGATGGATGTAACATTTACTAAAAAATGTAAGCATTGATTTGTTCGTTTCGTGGAGGATGAATAATGCAATTATGTATATATCATATATTCATCCTTATGGTTAGGATGAAAAGTGTGCTATAATAACGGATCGTGAGAGAGATAGTTAGCTAGCTAAGCTCGTTAAAACAGACTAAGGAATGCGAACGGGTATATAATCTGTACCCTCGGCCAACGTTTCAGTTATGAGCTGTGGTGTTCTGTCCTCACATCACATTTAAGTATTATTTAAGTTTAGCTAGCTCTTGATTTGTTTAACTGTAAGGTGACACATCGTGTGTGTTGTGCTAGCCTGGGAGTTGTATTGATGGCTTTGCCCAGCACTTTATTTCATTCAGTTTCATTACCATTTCATACTGAGGCCAGATTGCGCCTCGGTGTAGTGTGTCTGTGTGAATGTAGCTAAACGTGTCTAAACGAAAACTTTTGTTTTGCGAAAGTCAACGAGGAGTTGAGTTTCTCATTTTCTGGTGCAACTATGCAACATTTTGGCTCAGCTGCCAATTTTCTGGAGCATCTATGTGACTGTCCTCCTCAGCTAGGCGACCGTCCTCCTCAGCTTTGCTACCGTCCTCCTCAGCTTTGCTACCGTCCTCCTCGGCTTTGCGGCCGTCCTCCTCGGCTTTGCTGCCGTCCTTCTCAGCTAGGCAACCGTCCTCCTCGGCTTTGTGACCGTCCTCCTCAGCTAGGCGGCCGTCCTTCTCAGCTAGGCGGCCGTCCTCCTCGGCTTTGTGGCCGTCCTCCTCGGCTAGGCGGCCGTCCTCCTCGGCTAGGCGGCCGTCCTCCTCGGCTTTGCGGCCGTCCTCCTCGGCTTTGCGGCCGTCCTCCTCGGCTTTGCGGCCGTCCTCCTCAGCTAGGCGACCGTCCTCCTCGGCTTTGTGACCGTCCTCCTCAGCTAGGCGGCCGTCCTCCTCATCTTCGCAACCGTCCTCCTCAGCAAATTAAAAACAAATAACCCAGGTATGTGCTTGTCCCGAGAGCCTGGCCTACTCATTTCTTTGTCCCTGTGCTAACTATGCAAGAGCTGCCATAGAATAAATATCTAGTTTGCTAGTTAGCACACTAATTAGGTTGGCAAGCAGGTAAGATTCTACGCAGCTCAAAGGACATACAGTACAAAGAAAGCTGTCGGGGTTGAGTACTTGAAATCTCCTCTCTCTAGTGCAGGCGAATAACGAGGTGATGTAGGTGTTGCACACTCCGGAGTCGTAAAAGAAGAGTCGGCCAGGGAGTGTTGGAGCACAATGCAGGCTTCTTTGTTGTGATGTTTACACGGCTGCGTACGAACGTTCAACACGTAAACACTGTGACTCATCTAATAACAGGGCAAGTCAGGGTGGGAAAAAAGCGTTAGCGTCTGCTCTCCTTTCGCTCTCGAATTAGTTCGACTCAGTTGTTCCTTTTTCTCTTTTGCTCTCCGTACAGTACGTGTCTGTGTTTAGGTGCCATGTGTGAGGATCTGTGCGTTTCCTTTCTCTGCAGCGTGAGCAAAGAACACTGACTCTGCAGCTCTGCTCTGCACCATGTGGTTACACCTGTTCACTGTGTGTGTGTGTGTGTGTGTGTTTGTTTTAACCACCTTTATAACCATGGGATGAAAAATACGCTCTATCCCAAATGTTAGTGTAGCACACCGTCCCGAATTCCCTTTTTTCCCCGAGTTTTCTTTTGGTGTTTCCTCGTTGTAGATCATAAATTACGAGTTATCTTTAGCCGAGTATAAGAAAAGCTACACTTGCTAACTCCATCCCCCACTTTTCATAGGAGTTGCAACTATTTGTTGTGAATTTACCGCTCTGCACCAATTTAAGTAGTTTTCTGCACAAAAAAAAAAAAAAAAGGGAACAAAAAAACTCCCCAAGTTACATTTGAAAAAAGCCGCAGCAAAACGGAGCATTTCTGGCCACAACAATCACAGAAACACTGCGAAGTCCTGTACGGACTGTACAGTAAACATTCTGCTTTTTTATCGCTAATCTAGTCATTAAGATAAACGTCACTAATGTGAGAGGCCGTGAGTTTTATACTGTAGGTCCTGTCTGCAGAGTCAGGGTTAAATCTACACACTTCGTTATTATTTTTTTTGTACGACGCAACAAAAAATGTATCTAGTGGAAAGCCTTCCCAGAAGAGTGGAGCTTATTGTAACAGCAAAGGGGGAATAAATCTGGAATGAGATGTTCAACAAGGACACAAGGGTGTGATGGTCAGGGGGGCAAAAACTTTCAAAGTAAACTTTTTAAAGTGTACATTGTGTTGCATCATTTCAATGTTAAAGATCTTGTAGGTTAAAATGTTTGTGCTACTGATTATAGGTTACATTGTAGTTTGTAGGTTGTTGTAATGTTGCATTGTTATGGCGCACACCAGCTTAGCACCATGTTGCATTGTTACAGGTTACATTGTTACATTGTTTCAGTGTTACAGGTTACCTCATCTTAATGGCACAGGTTACATTATTATATTTTTACAGGTTACGTTGTTACAGGTATCATTGTTATAATGTATTATTGCATATGACTTTTAATTTTAGTGGTATAGATTACATTGTTTTAGTGGTATAGGTTACATTGTTTTAGTGGTATAGGTTACATTGTTTTAGTGGTATAGGTTACATTGTTTTAGTGGTATAGGTTGCATTGTTTTAGTGGTACAGGTTACATTATTTTAGTGGTATAGGTTACATTATTTTAGTGGTATAGGTTACATTGTTTGTGGTATAGGTTACATTGTTTAGTGGTACAGGTTACATTATTTTAGTGGTCTAGGTTACATCGTTTAGTGGTATAGGTTACATCGTTTAGTGGTATAGGTTACATTATTTTAGTGGTATAGGTTACATCGTTTAGTGGTAAAGATTACATCGTTTAGTGGTATAGGTTACATGTTTTAGTGGTATAGGGTACATTGTTTTAGTGGTACAGGTTACATCGTTTAGTGGTACAGGTTACATTATTTTAGTGGTACAGGTTACATCGTTTAGTGGTACAGGTTACATGTTTTAGTGGTATAGGTTACAATGTTTTAGTGGTATAGGGTACATTGTTTTAGTGGTATAGGGTACATTGTTTTAGTGGTATAGGGTACATGTTTTAGTGGTATAGGGTACAATGTTTTAGTGGTATAGGGTACATTGTTTTAGCGGTATAGGGTACATTGTTTTAGTGGCATAGGGTACATTGTTTTAGTGGTATAGGGTACATTGTTTTAGTGGTGTAGGTTACATGTTTTAGTGGTATAGGTTACATTGTTTTAGTGGTATAGGTTACATTGTTGTAATGTTGCATTGTTATGGGTTGCATCAGCTTAGCACCAGTTTGCATTGTTACAGGTTACATTGTTTCAGTGTTACAGGTTACCTCATCTTAATGGTACAGGTTACATTGTTCACTGTACAAGTTACATCAACTTATTGCTGTTACATTATTACATTAAGCGTTAAACATTCTGCATTTTATCGCTAATCTAGTCATTAAAATAAACGTCACTAATGTGAGAAACAGAGTTATACTGTAAGTCCTGTCTGCAGAGTCAGGGTTAAATCTACACGCTTCTTGTTTTTTTTTTTGTACGACACAGCACATGTGGAGGAAGCGACGTCGTGGTTTGGGCTGCAGAGAGAGAAACAGACTGAAGGAGAATAACAGAGAGAGACTGTGAAGCGGTGTATATAAACCGTGCTTTATATATTACAGGATTTCTGCACCGACTGTCATTAAATCAGCGTCGATTCACCTGGAAGTAATGTTGGACGTTGTCGTCATGTCGTCGGCCCTTTCCCCTTCACTCTGATCAAACGTTGATATTAGCCGCATGGAGAGTTCGGTGCATTTTAGGTCTTGGTGCCCTAAATGGCCATACAGGAAGAATAAATCAATCAGAGCAGCCAGCTGACTCACTGGAGGCGTTTTAGAGCTGAGCGTGGATTCGATGAACGGTCGTTATTTCCCAGAATTACTGGTGTGGACTCTGTGTAGCACAGAACATATGAATTATTCAAACACGCTTCATTATTATTATTATTATTATTATTATTATTATTATTATTTTAATAATAAGAGATACCGTTTGACCCTGTGTGGGATTGAAAAAGATTGATTGTCGGGTGTTGTGGGTTCCCCCCCCCCCCCCCCCTCTTCTTCTTTTCTTCTTCTTTCTAAAAGGCTGTGTAGTGTTTTGTAATGACTGACCTTCAGGAGGAAAAACACTCTGATGGACAGAAATACACCATTAAACAGAACTCTCTGCACATTTTCTCCTACCGTTCCTGCTCCTTCACGTTCATGACTATTTTGGGAATAAAGACTGACACAGCTGAACATGTAAATGTAACACCGGGGCTATGAAAATACATTATATGGCCAAAAGTATGTGGACACCTGACAATCACACCCATATGGGCTTCTTTTCCAAACTGTTTGTGTAGAATGTCTCTGTACGCTGTAGCGTTACAGTTTCCCTGCACTGGATCTAAGAGCCCCAAACCTGTTCCAGCATGACGACGCCCCTGTGCACAAAGCGAGCTCCATGAAGACATGGTGTGTGAAGGTTGGACTGGAAGAACTCGAGTGTCCTGCACAGAGCCCTGACCTCAACCCCACTGAACACCTTTGGGATGAACTGGAACTGGAGCCTCCTCACCCAACATCAGTGCCTGACCTCATCCTCACTAATGCTCTTGTAGCTGAATGAACACAAATCCCAACGGCCACGCCCCAAAATCTAGTGGAAAGCCTTCCCAGAAGAGTGGAGCTTTTTATAACAGCAAAGGGGGAATAAATCTGTAATGGGATGTTCAACAAGGACACATGGGTGTGATGGTCAGGGGTGCACATACTTTCGGCTATAAAGTGTACATTGTTTGTGTTGCATCATTTCAGTGTTAAAGATCCTGTAGGTTAAAATGTTTGTGCTACAGATTACATTGTTACAGGACAGTTTTTACACTGTTACAGGTTACATCATCTTGGGGCTACAGGTTTACACTGTTACAATGTTAACGTCATAGCAGGTTACATCATCTCAGTGTTACAGGTTACATTATTACAGTTTTACAGGTTACATTGTTTTAGTGATATAGGTTATATTGTAGGTTGTTGTAATGTTGCATTGTTATGGGTCACATCAGCTTAGCACCATGTTGCATTGTTACAGGTTACATTGTTTCAGTGTTACAGGTTACCTCATCTTAGGGCTACAGGTTACATTATTACATTTTTACAGGTCACATTGTTACAGGTAACACTACGTATTATTGCGGGTTACATTGTTTTAGTGGTATAGGTCACATCATTTTAGTGATATAGGTTACATTGTTTTAGTGGTATAGGTTACATTGTTGTAATGTTGCATTGTTATGGGTTACATCAACTTAGCACCAGTTTGCATTGTTACAGGTTACGTTGTTTCAGTGTTACAGGTTACATCATCTTAATGGTACAGGTTACATTGTTCACTGTACAAGTTACATCAACTTATCGCTGTTTCATTATTACATTGTTCAAGCATAACAGGTTACACTGTTGTAATGTTGCACTGTTACAGGTTACATGTTGTTTTAGTGGTGCAGGTTACATCACATTAGTCTTACAGGTCACATTGTTGTGAGATTGCATTGCCTCACTGTTGTGGTGTTACAGGTTGCATTGTTTCAGTGTTACTGGTTACGCTGTTGCGGGTCAAATTTACACACCATCTTAGTGTTGTGTTACATTGTAACAGGCTACCTTGTTACACTGATTTAGAGTTGTTGTCTTCGGTGTTACATTTTCAGTGTTTACAGGTTACATTGTTGTAAAGTTGCATTGCTTCAGCGTTACATTGTTTCAGGGTTACAGGTTACATCCTTTTATTGGTACAGATTACAATGTATTCACGATAAAGCTTACACAGTTACGGGTTACATTTACATTCTTTATTAGATTATTTCAAATGGTATCTTGGATTTTGGTATGTCTGATTTTACATCACGTTGTTAAATCGTTAGGTTACAGGTGCAACAGTTCGGCGCAGATTACATGGATTTTTTTTTTTTTTGGACAATTTGTACTGTTTAGTCACTAATAGTTTATTTCATGATTTCTATAGACTAGTTTGTCAGAAGTGTTTTCCCGTCGACCACACAATGCACATTTATTATATTTGTGGCAACACTGTAAATGCACAAATAACGCAGCGTTGTTGTTGAGTAAAGGTGTAGCTGCGGTGCAGTGCTGCTGAGATCTGTTACGGTGTTGCCATCCTTAGGCAATGTTTTTCAATGGAAATAAGATGTATAAACCATGTGCAGATTTGGTTGTAACACTGTGCATTTTCGGTCATTATTCCTCTCTCTCTCTCTCTCGGGTTCTCTCTATCATCTGTACCTGGCAGCGCCTGCAGTGCCTGGGCCAGAATGAAAGGAGTCCTCTGTGAGAGTGTGTGGGAGCGAGGGAATGTGTGTGTGTGTGTGTGTGTGTGTGTGTGTGTGTGTGTGTGTGTGTGTGGTAGACACGCAGAATGAATAAGCCTGCTGCTCTTTGTGTCTTGTCTCTCTCTCTCTCTCTCTCTCTCTCTCTCTCTCTCTCTCTCTCCTGTGCTCTTTCTCAGGAGTGGGAGTGATAAAGTCTGCAAGTGGCTTCACTGAAGATTGTTGCTGTTTGTTCGTTCTTACACCTGCATAGACGATGTTCTTATAAGATATTTACCCTTTAATAAAAGGATAATGAGTTTAGGTTCCTCGGAGTTTCACGTTGCTTTTGTGACCGAGTTTGCAGTACAGTGCGTCATCTGCATCGTCACGGTAACGTTTCCGTTTTATTATAACGTGTGCAGGTGTAGAGTTTGCAAGCTGACCGCAGTATCGGGATACGAGTTTTGTTAGTTTGTTAGGTGGCAGTGATTCCAGACCCGGGATCATCATGTGGATCGGATATTGGGAGACAAAAAAAAAAAAGAGAGAGAGATTTTTATTTGTCTCTGTGACGAATAGAAAAAATTTGGAATTGGATTTGCAAAAGGTCAAACCCCTGACAATCACAGAGACACTAGCCAATCATGTGCGTCTGTCGGAGTCACGTATGCGGAAGAGGGCGGATAGCGCTTTCCTCCGAGTGTGTTACGCCGCCCTCAAACACCACAAGCACGGACCAAAAAATTATTAGTACCGCGAGACGAGGGAAAGGGGGCGGAGCTTCCAGAGTGTGTCGGTTCATATCGGAGTTCTAAACACCTGTGTAACTGCTGATTGGTTTGTTTTTTTTATTTAAAATAAATAAATAATAAGGCTCTTTTGGTGTATTTGGAGAATATTCCAGCGTGATGTGGAAATATTTAAACATCGTCAGGTTTGTTACAGTCAGTTAAATATTTATATTGTTTGTATTTTCCATTTAACCCCTCCCACACACCCCCACAGTTATTTCTAGAGTTTGGACCCGTGTTCTTCGTGTACTTCAACAAGTGCGCGCGTGTGTGTGTGTGCGCGCGTGTGTGTTCATTCAGTCACCTGTATAAACCCCGGATCGCCCACGTCGTCAGGTCCAGGTGTGTGTCGGTGAACTCTGGTTAACTCGGCGTGTGTGTAATGTGACTTCAGCGCTGTTAGCATTGTTAGCTCTGTTAGCCTGCAGCAGTGTGTGTGTGTGTGTGTTTGTGTGTAAATAAAGCTCGTCAGCAGACGACGTTGTGGACGTTAATCAGCATTTACTGTTTTACATCTGAATCCTGGATCTGTTTCTCAACACACTGATCACGAGCAAGTTTACACCGTACACACCTTCTGAGTTCTTTACTGCAACACACACACACACACACACACACACAATACTGTTCATCACTAAATGCTTCATCTCTCTTTCTTTGTGTCTCCCTCTTCTGCTTCTCTCTCTGCTTTTTTCATGCGTGTGTGTTGCAGCGCCATCTGTAGAGTAATCAGTGTATTATCAAGGGTTACAGAGCCGCCCATATCAACATCCAAACTCTCTCACACACACACACACACACACACACACACACAGAAACCCTGATGATATAGTAGTTATTAACTGCAGCTGTGCGTTATCTGCCCAACTGGTGCCATGACCCCGGTTGTGTGGTGTGTGTGTGTGTGTGTGTGTGTGTGTGTGTGTGTGTGTGTGTGTGTGTGTGTGTTAGCTTTGATGTTTCCCCCACGTGATCACGTCTGATTTCCTGTGTTTATATTTTTCTTCACTATCACTCAACATTCAGTCATTTCCTGAGAAAGGTGTGTGGGGGTGTATGTGTGTGTGTGTGTGTGTGTGCACTTCATAAAGAAAGAGAGAGAGTGATTATTGCTACTTCCTGTCTCCATCTTGCTTCCTGTTAGAGCTTCCTGTTCCTGGATGAAAAGCACACAAACACCCTCAGAACGACACACACACACACGTGTTCTGTCAGGGCCATCTGTGCTTATTAAATATCCCTGTGTATTGGGCCGTCTGTGTTCTTAAAATCTCTCTCACACACACACACATTTGTTGAAGTACATTTCTTTCGCTTCATTAGTGAAAATAGCTGTGGCTATCAGAGCCTCTGAGATGGACACACACACTTCCTGTGCTTCCCACAGTGGCTGATTGTGTGTTTTCCCTTCACCGATTACAGCCAAGACAGACAGACTTGGTGTAAGACAGACAGACAGGCTTGGTGTAGGACAGACAGACAGGCTTGGTGTAAGACAGACAGACAGGCTTGGTGTAGGACAGACAGACAGGCTTGGTGTAGGACAGACAGACCGACAGACTTGGTGTAGGACAGACAGACGTACCGACAGACTTGGTGTAGGACAGACAGACGTACCGACAGACTTGGTGTAGGACAGACAGACGTACCGACAGACTTGGTGTAGGACAGACAGACGTACCGACAGACTTGGTGTAGGACAGACAGACGTACCGACAGACTTGGTGTAGGACAGACAGACATACCGACAGACAGAGTTGGTGTAGGACATACCGACAGACAGACTTGGTGTAGGACAGACCGACAGACAGACTTGGTGTAGGACAGACCGACAGACAGACTTGGTGTAGGACAGACCGACAGACAGACTTGGTGTAGGACGGACAGACAGACTGACTTGGTGTAGGACGGACAGACAGACTGACTTGGTGTAGGACGGACAGACAGACTGACTTGGTGTAGGACGGACAGACAGACTGACTTGGTGTAGGACGGACAGACAGACTGACTTGGTGTAGGACAGACCGACAGACAGACTTGGTGTAGGACAGACAGGCAGGCAGACTGATTTGGTGTAGGACAGACAGGCAGGCAGACTGATTTGGTGTAGGACAGACAGGCAGGCAGACTGATTTGGTGTAGGACAGACAGGCAGGCAGACTGATTTGGTGTAGGACAGACAGGCAGGCAGACTGATTTGGTGTAGGACAGACAGGCAGGCAGACTGATTTGGTGTAGGACAGACAGGCAGGCAGACTGATTTGGTGTAAGACAGACAGACGTACCGACAGACTTGGTGTAGGACAGACCGACGTACCGACAGACTTGGTGTAGGACAGACCGACGTACCGACAGACTTGGTGTAGGACAGACCGACGTACCGACAGACTTGGTGTAGGACAGACCGACAGACAGACTTGGTGTAGGACAGACCGACAGACAGACTTGGTGTAGGACAGACCGACAGACAGACTTGGTGTAGGACAGACCGACGTACCGACAGACTTGGTGTAGGACAGACCGACGTACCGACAGACTTGGTGTAGGACAGACCGACAGACAGACTTGGTGTAGGACAGACCGACAGACAGACTTGGTGTAGGACAGACCGACAGACAGACTTGGTGTAGGACAGACCGACTTGGTGTAGGACAGACAGACTTGGTGTAGGACAGACAGACTTGGTGTAGGACAGACCGACAGACAGACTTGGTGTAGGACGGACAGACAGACTGACTTGGTGTAGGACGGACAGACAGACTGACTTGGTGTAGGACGGACAGACAGACTGACAGACTGACTTGGTGTAGGACGGACAGACAGACTGACAGACTGACTTGGTGTAGGACGGACGGACAGACAGACTGACTTGGTGTAGGACGGACAGGCAGGCAGACTGACTTGGTGTAGGACAGACAGGCAGGCAGACTGATTTGGTGTAAGACAGACAGACGGACAGATAGACTTGGTGTAAGACAGACAGACAGACGGACAGATAGACAGACTTGCTGTAGGTTATTACAGAATAGGACCCAGACATGGTGTGTGATAGAGAGCTGTGTGTGTGTGTGTGTGTGTGTGTGTGTGTGTGTGTGTGTGTGTGTGTGTGTGTGTGTGTGTGTGTGTGTGTGGTTTCTGATCTTGTTTTTCTACTCTGTGTGATGTGAGGCGTCATCATGACTCTGCACTAATGATCGTGTGTGTGAATGCAATACCATGGCCTCTCCCACACACACACTCACATACACACACACACTCACACACACACACACACACACACACACACACACACACACACTCACTCACTCTATTGAGTTGTGTACATGATGTTATGATTAAACTCAGCTTCATTCAGTAAGAGGAAATGCTTTTGGTCTTTAACTTTTTAAATAAAAGCTCCTGAGGACCAGCCTGAAGTCCTCACATTCTGTCATTCCTGTCTTCAGGGGAACAGTGGGTCGTCACAAAGGACTCAACACACACACACACACACACACACACACCATGCCTGTTTCTCCTCAGCACACTAACAAGCGGTTTTTTTTTGGATTTGCATGGCAGATGTAACAAAAGACACAAACAAATGTCTGGCTACAAAAATAAAAGAGCACAGAGGGAGTAGGAGGAGGGGAATAATCTGGATTAGATTAAATATCTAAATATTTATGAGGTGGAAATACATATAAAATTAATCACGTGTGTTTTTTTTCCCTAAGCGGAGTCACTTCAGCTTCTCACAAATGCCTTTCTGCCTTCTCAAAGGAAGTGTAAATCAGGCTTAAGTTGGGTCTAATCTATCTCTCTCTCGCTCTCTCTCTCTCTCTCTCTCTCTCTGTGTGTGTGTGTGTGTAGGTGGAGGAGAGCCGAGGGCCGTTATGCAGTGGAACGCTCCTCCATCATCAGCCACTGGAACTGGCTGCAGGCTCACGTCTCTGACCTGGAGTACCGCATCCGCCAACACACCGACATCTACCGTCACATCCGCACCAGCAAGGTCTCGCACAGCCACTCACTCTTTAACACACACCCACACACGTTTAGCTTTAAGTGTAAACGCGTTTCACCTCCTGTAGCTTTTAAACTGTAATGTAACTCGCAGATATGTGAACAGTAACGTGACGTCACTGTGTGTGAAGTTTCACTTTACTGGAAACGTGGAAAAGTGGTTGAATGACGTGATGGCCTCGTATTAACAGTCAGTTGTATATAACGGTGCAGGACTGATTCCCGTAACAGGCAGTAGTGCTTAGGATACATCACACCTCTGCTGAATCCAACACACTCAACAGTGGCTTGAACTCTGACCATCTTTACAAGAGGTGCTTTGGAAAGAGAATGAATCAGGGACGATACACGATACACAAAATTCGATACGATACAGTGGTGTCTCAATAAGATACATTTTCTTTACAGCAGCAATAAACATAGCTTAATTTTAAATGTTTATTACACAACACGTGAGTATATAAGTGGTATTTTATGATGAATATCCTACTTTATTATGCAGAGTGTTGAATGTATTGATTGTCTCTCAGCTTCCTGCTGTGTTGGTGTGCTGAAGCGTCTCCACACTGTTTGCATCACTTGTGGTA
Source organism: Cranoglanis bouderius (assembly GCA_023630585.1). Lineage (NCBI taxonomy): Eukaryota > Metazoa > Chordata > Actinopteri > Siluriformes > Cranoglanididae > Cranoglanis > Cranoglanis bouderius. The sequence continues at coordinate 3,273,997 of CM042544.1, forward strand.
ACGGTCACAGCTGTGCAGTGGAAACACAGGAAGTGACACTGATACACAGAGATGCTGTGATTCAACTGTTCCCATCTGTCCCCATGTCCAGCTGTCCTCTGCCCCGTCTGTCCCCATGTCCAGCTGTCCTCTGCCCCGTCTGTCCCCATGTCCAGCTGTCCTCTGCCCCGTCTGTCCCCATGTCCAGCTGTCCTCTGCCCCGTCTGTCCCCATGTCCAACTGTCCCCTGCCCCTTTGTCCCTGTGTCCAGCTGTCCTCTGTCCCCGTGTCCAGCTGTCCTCTGCCCCTGTCTGTCCCCATGTCCAGCTGTCCTCTGCCCCTGTCTGTCCCCATGTCCAGCTGTCCTCTGCCCCTGTCTGTCCCCATGTCCAGCTGTCCTCTGCCCCCCTCTGTCCCCGTGTCCATCTGTCGCCTGTCCTATATCCTTATCTATCCACATCCGCCCCCTTGTCCATCTGTCACCTGTCCCATCTGCAGTTTCTCCTCCCAGTCCTCCCCCTCCCCCACTGTGATCAGTGTGTTTCTGTAACACTGTGTGTGGTTGTACGTGTGTATGATGGTGTGTGATTAGAGGAAGAATAGTTTCAGTGTCCGAGCCCCCGTTGAGACTCGAGAGGGATGTAAACAGCTGTGTGTGTGTGTGTGTGTGTGTGTGTGTGTGTGTGTGTGTGTGTGTGTGTGTGTGTGTTTCCGCTGCAGGGTGCCGTGGCGCTGGGTGAGAGCTCAGTTTGTGAGACAGCAACAGAGAACAGCAGCAGCGTGTCGAGGATGGAGAGTCCCACCTGTCCACAGGTACGCATATACACACTACACACCCAGAGTGAAATATTAATACTTGCTGAGGTTTTACCTCATGACTTTTTCATTAAGGCCTGGCACAGAGGACGACGGCCCCATGCAGTCTGTACCAACTGCGAGCTCTAATTCATTTATTTCTTTATTAATGTCTTCAGATGCCTGATGCTGACGTGACGGACGGCTCTGTGTCGGCTCTCGGTGTTTCCATGGAGATGAACCTGAGGAAAAGTTACCCGTCTGTCCGACATGTTAATGGGGTCATAAACAGGTCATTCTAATATTTTTAGTTGTAACATATTTATAACACCAACATGATTTTGGTGAACTTTGTTGGTTGCGTGTGTTTTTGCTGAACGTTGCTGTGTGTGTGTGTGTGTGTGTGTGTTTTCAGTCTGCGTTGCGGTTCTCCGGCCGTGTCCGAAGCTGAGCAGCAGAGGCTGTGTGCTCCAGACCCGAGCTGTGTAGCAGCACGAACTCGACCGCTCATCTCCTGCAGGAGGAGACGTCTGATCCGACCCTCCACACTGCCTCACCTCAACAACAAGGTGCTGGGATACTGTGTGTGTGTGTGTGTGTGTGTGTGTGTGTGTGTGTGTGTGTGTGTGTGCGTGTGTGCGTGTGTGCGTGTGTGCGTGTGTGCGTGTGTGCGTGTGTGCGTGTGTGCGTGTGTGCGTGTGTGCGTGTGTGCGTGTGTGTGTGTGTGTGTGTGTGAGAGAGAGAGAGAGCGAGAGAGATCCAAACTTGCTTTCTAGGTGTGGGTGGGTGGGTGGGTGTGTGGCATTGAAGTGCCAGAGAATAAAAAGAATGTGAAGGTGACGTGTGTGTGTGTGTGTGTGTGTGTGTGTGTGTGTGTGTGTGTGTGTGTGTGTGTGTGTGTGTGTGTGTGTGTGTGTAGAGGGTTGAGGAATGTGTGCTGTGACGAACACAAGGCTGTAAGCTGCAGTGACAAGCCTCTACTGGAATAAGTGTTTAATCTTCCGTACACACGTGTGTGTGTGTGTGTGTGTGTTTACGGTGCTGCTCACACAAGTTTGTGTAGTGTGTTGAGCGCTCATGTTGTGGTGTGGTCACTAATCCAAACACACAGCTCTCCACACCCTGATCCACGTCCTGTGTCCCGTCTCATCACGTCACTCAGTACAGTGGGCGGAGTCCTCTGGTGGTGTGCCGTGATGTCACTTCCTGCACGGCGCTACACAGTGTTAACAGCACAGCAGCAGCGGAGGAGCTTTAAGGTCTCTTAAGAGAAAAGCAGCCGACAAACGGAACTTTCCGGATTTGTAGTCATGAAGTAAACAATTGTGGCACTTTTATTTTATTTTATATTTATTTATTTATTTTTGTTTTAGTACACCAATGGACACCTTTTATTTTATTTTATTTTATTTTATTTCTTCTTTATTCCACGCTCTCATACAATAGTATGAGATTTTGGACACAGCCCAAGTCAGTTTTCAAACAGTGATGACTTTTCTTCGGCGTCTGTGTTCGACCAATCACTGGCCTGCACTGTTCCTAGCTCCGCCCACATCCCTCTGAGGACCTGTCACTATTGGGCACAGCACTCTGTGTTAGCATTCTAGCCTTTAGTTAGAATAACTGTCTGTGTGTGTCCGTCTGTGTGTCTGTCTGTCTGTCTGTCTGTGTGTGTGGATTATCAGAGTGTGTTGTGAGATTAATTTGTTTTGGTTCATGTCCAATAGTAGCAGTGTAATATCCTCTACAGCAGCACAACGTGGAGGTGGCACAGTTTCAGCCAATCAGAGCTCACACTGTCATATCCGGGAAAAGTGTGTGTGTGTGTGTGTGTGTGTGTGCGCAGTAGGATTACTGAATAACTCGGTTTCAATAGGCTCAAGTAGATGAATCATGGTTGCCCATAGCAACCTGTTAGAGCGCTCTCTCTGTTTGTCTGTCTCTTTTTCTCTGTCTCTCTCTCTCTCTTTCAATTTCAAAGTACTTTACTGGCATGATTGTTTACATACAATATTGCCAAAGCATCAGTATAGATAAGAAAGGAGAATAAAAATAAATAATAATAATAATATAAATAGTAATTGCAAAAATAAATCAATCTTGCTGTCTGACTCTCTTTATCTGCTCTCTATCTGTCTCCATCTCTCTCTCTCTCCCCTGCTTCCTCTCTCCCTCTAAACGTCTGGCAACACGTGAGGCAGATTGTTCCACATACACTGGAGTGAGAAAGTGAGAACGTCATCGGGCAGGAAATTAAAGACGATATCAGACGCAGATGAAACAGAAGTGTAGAAGAGGTTTAATGCGACTGACCTGATTAACACACACTGTTCACCTCACTGAATCTCAGTGTTTAATAGAGCCGCTTCATTTCAAACACTCTGCAGTTATTTTCACATTTACAGCATTTGGCAGATGACTTACATTTATCTCATTTATACAAATGTAGTTGTAGGGAGTGTGTGTGTGTGTGTGTGTGTGTGTGTGTGTGTGTGTGTGTGTGTGTGTGTGTCAGACTCATCTGCAAAATGTGAGGGAGGGAGAACACTTGGTATTTTTGTGTGTGTGAGAGAGAGAGAGAGATGACATGTGGTTCTGTGGAATGTGCTTTAGTGTGCAAGATTTAATCCAAAGACAAAACAAACGTGTTGGGAAAATATTCAAATGATGACAGATCTAAAAATCCTAATCACTTGCGTCACTGTGTGTGTGTGTGTGTGTGTGTGTGTGTGTGTGTGTTTGTGTGTAGGCACAGACTGGCCGGTGGTGTGGCTGTGATGTCAGTGGTCAGTGTGTGATGTGCTGTAGTCGTCCTGCTGCTCCGTCACACACTCCGTTTCAGCGCCCCCTGCTGGACAGACTGGCTCAGCTCGACCCCTGCGTCCACCCCGTCCTCTCCTTCACCGACGGTCAGCACCACTCTATAGTTACCTCTCTATTTACCTCTCTATTTACCTCTCCACTTACCTCTTTACCTCTCCATTTACCCCTCTATTTAACACTATCTATTCACCTCTCTATTCACTTCTCTGTTTACCTCTTTATTTACATCATCTGATTATTCACATCTTTATCTGTTCAATCACCTATTTACCTCTTTTTGTTTATTTACCTCTTCATATGTATCTGTCTACCTGTTTATTTATGTATTTATTTGTCTTTTATTGCCTGTTTAGGTATTTGTTTATTTGCCCATTTATTAATCGTTTATGTACTCATTTATCTCCTTTCATTTCATCTATTTACCCATTTGTTTTCTTTATTTATCTATTTATTTACCTGTTTAGATTATATGAGAAAGTTGGAAGTAAGGTATAAAACACTTGGGTTTGCTGTTCTAGGAAAATCAGTTACAGGGTGGCGTCTGATCTGTTACTGTAATACACACATACACTGTATACACACACACACACACACACAATGTATACACACATACATACACACTGTATACACACACACTGTTTCATTCTTGAGCGTTCACTTCATACTTGTCTGTCTCCATCACTCATGTCTTTACGTGTGTGTGTGTGTGTGTGTGTCTCAGGGTTCTGTCAGTAAGCAGATGATTACAGAGAGGATAGCAACTGACTGACTGAGGGGTTTCCTCCTCCTCCTTCATACTCTGCCTCTGCTCCTCCTCCTTCATACTCTGCCTCTGCTCCTCCTCCTTCATACTCTGCCTCTGCTCCTCCTCCTTCATACTCTGCCTCTGCTCCTCCTCCTTCATACTCTGCCTCTGCTCCTCCTCCTTCATACTCTGCCTCTGCTCCTCCTCCTTCATACTCTGCCTCTGCTCCTCCTCCTTCATACTCTGCCTCTGCTCCTCCTCCTTCATACTCTGCCTCTGCTCCTCCTCCTCTTCTTCTTCCTCTCCTCCTCCTGCTCATCCTCCTTCATACTCTGCCTCTCCTCCTCCTCTTCTTCCTCTCCTCCTCCTGCTCCTCCTTCATACTCTGCCTCTCCTCCTCCTCCTCCTCCTCCTCCTTCATACTATGCCTCTACTCCTCCTGCTCCTCCTCCCCTCCTCCTCCTTCATACTCTGCCTCTCCTGCTCCTCCTCTTTCATACTCTGCCTCTCCTCCTCCTCTTCTTCCTCTCCTCCTCCTGCTACTCCTCCTCCTCTTCTTCCTCTCCTCCTCCTGCTCCTCCTCCTTCATACTCTGCCTCGGCTCCTCCTCCTCTCCTTCTTCTGCTCCTCCTCCTTCATACTCTGCCTCTGCTCCTCCTCCTCTTCTTCCTCTCCTGCTCCTCCTCCCCTCCTCCTCCTTCATACTCTGCCTCTCCTCCTCCTGAGTGTGTGTGTGTGTGTGTGTGTGTGGAGCTCAGCAGTCACAGGTGTTCGTGTGTTTCCTGGCTGTGTGTTAATTATTCCCGTTCTGCTGTCACGCCTTAAAATAGCCTGTAATCTGCACCCTGTTCAGAGTGAGGCATGTACTCAACACACACACACACACACACACACACACACACACACACACACACACACACACGCGCCTCCTTCTCCTCCTCCTACTTCTTCATCTCTGCCTCTCCTCCTTCTTCTCCTTCTCATCCTCCTCTTATTCTCCTTTCTCCTCTTCCTTACTCTGCCTCTCCTCTTCCTCCTTCTCCTCCTCCTCTCTTGGTCTCCTCCTCCTCTGCTTCCTTCTCCTTCTTATTCTCCTCTTCATTCTCCTCCTCCTCCTTCTTTTTCACCTCCTCTTTCTTATTCTTCTCCTCCTTCTGCTTATTCTCATCCTTATCCCCTTCCTCTTTCTTCTGCTCCTCTTTCTCCTTCTTGTCCTCTTCTTCCTCCTCCTTATTCTGCTCTTCCTCCTCCTTGTTGTTGAAGTATTGGTCAGACATTCAAACCTCAGTCTGTAGCCCTGGTGTCCTTCTAAACCATTTTTAAAGGACACTTTAAACCTGTCACATTGTGTTAAACCGTGCATGATTGCTTCAGGCAGTGTGAGAACCCAACCCTGTAACCCAACCCTCTTTACCGATACGAGGTGTGTGTGTGTGAGACAGAGTGAGTGTGTGGAGGGTTCAGGAAGAGCTCAGTTAAATAACGAGTGAGAGTGAGAGTGACCGGCTGAGCTGATGAGAGCGAGGGGAATTCCACCAGTTCTGTAAAACCATCAAAGTGATCAGACGCCACCTGCTGGCAGTTTGTGAAACTGCAGCCTCTCAGTTTAAACTCCATACACAAAGCTGGATAGAGCCTTTACTAGAACGTCAGCCATTTTGGGAATCCATTCCTCAGGTTCTAGCTGTGTGTCCATGCGAGTTGTTGAAGGTGTGTGCTCATGGCTGTAAAGGCTGATGCATTCTCTGTGTCTGCGTGTGTCACAGACGTTGGAATGGGTCTGCACTTGCAGCGTGTGATGAAGTGTCACTGGCAGGGCCGGCCGCTGGACAAGATTAGACCCATCAAGAAGCTCTCGCTCAAACACTCGAAGTTCTCTCCGAGCGGCCGTCTCATCGACCCTTCATCATCTTCCTCTTCCTGCTCCAAAGACAAGCTCAAGCTGACCAGCTCGCTCCTCTCCACAGTTCGTAAGTCACGCAGTGTCTCCCTCACGCTCACACACACACACACACACACACTCAGACAAGCCAAAAATCAACTTCTGGTGTTGGACATGGCAGCCATTTTGAGTCACATTATTATTTTGCTGTGATGTGAAGCTGTTGATGTTTGTGTGAAAATAGAATCATTAAAATAATATAAAAAGAAAACCCTCTCAAATATAATACAAATCGAGGGATATCCAAGTCAGAGATAAACAGAGCCTGAGTAACTATACGGAGTACTAGATGGGGGGGAAAAAAAGTTTTCCAAAATAAAAAAAAGCACTGAGTGATGTGAAGCACTTTTGACAGCAGCACAGGCTACAGGACAAACAAGACAAATCAAAGGGTTATATTCATGCGTTGCCATAGTAACAGCTAATTCACCTCGACTTGAGTGGCGGACGCGCGTGTGATCTGACTCCAGTAATAAACTGGTTTAACGGAATTCGGGACATGCTGTTATGGGAAAATAATCAAACCACTACAGTGGGTTTTAATCATCTCTCTCTCTCTCTCTCTCTCTCTCTCTCTCTCTCTCTCTCATACAAATACTCTCTCTCTCTCTCTCTCTCTCTCATACAAATACTCTCTCTCTCTCTCTCTCTCTCATACAAATACTCTCTCTCTCTCTCTCATACAAATACTCTCTCTCTCTCTCTCATACAAATACTCTCTCTCTCTCTCTCATACAAATACTCTCTCTCTCTCTCTCTCTCTCATACAAATACTCTCTCTCTCTCTCTCTCTCTCATACAAATACACTCTCTCTCTCTCTCTCTCTCTCTCTCTCTCTCTCTCTCTCTCTCTCATACAAACACTCTCTCACACACACAGACACACACACTCTCTCTCTCTCTCTCTCTCTCTCATACAAACTCTCTCTCTCTCTCTCATACAAATACTCTCTCTCTCTCTCTCTCATACAAATACTCTCTCTCTCTCTCTCTCTCATACAAATACTCTCTCTCTCTCATATACAAATACTCTCTCTCTCTCTCTCTCTCTCTCTCATACAAACTCTGTCTCTCTCTCTCTTTCTCTCTCATACAAATACTCTCTCTCTCACACAAATACTCTCTCTCTCTCTCTCTCATACAAATACTCTCTCTCTCTCTCTCATACAAATACTCTCTCTCTCTCTCATATACAAATACTCTCTCTCTCTCTCATACAAATACTCTCTCTCTCTCTCATACAAATACTCTCTCTCTCTCTCATACAAATACACTCTCTCTCTCTCTCTCTCTCTCTCTCTCTCATACAAACACTCTCTCACACACACAGACACACTCTCTCTCTCTCTCTCTCTCTCTCTCTCATACAAACTCTCTCTCTCTCATACAAACTCTCTCTCTCTCTCTCTCTCATACAAACTCTCTCTCTCTCACACACACACACACACTCTCGCGCTCTCTCTCTCTCTCTCTCTCTCTCTGTATCAGTCATCTGTGATGAGGTCTTTTGATTTTTTTATCCATTTTCAACTACATCAATTTATGTTCTAACGAGAACGGTTGTGCAACATGGCTTATTATTATTATAAATTTTTATTATTATTATTAGGGGGCTGAGCAAAGGTGCGTAGGGATCCTGTTGTTCTACCTTTTCTTCTTATTGTTATTATTGGAGAAGCTGCACAGTTGCTGTATTTGACCTTTACAGAGAAGCCTGTGTGCGCTGTGAGATGCGGGAGCGCTGTGCGTTCGGGCTCGGCTCGGCTGTAGCTGTTTATTAGGTTTGAGGTAACAGTGACGCAGATGTGGAGCATCACTGTGTGACAGCTGCTGAATCATGAGCTTTTTCATACTGTTAGCAAATCAGTGCACAGCACGGCTACTGAGATTAAAAACCGTGTTTATTACTAACGTAGAAACATCACATGAGGCTCGCGTTTCTCATCTGACAATAGCCGTGAAGTATCAGGATTATTTTTGCCCTGTCGC
>CM042544.1:3284769-3342269 GCA_023630585.1 Cranoglanis bouderius
CCACCGCAAATCATTCAGAAGAAAACATCAGAAAATCTCTCAACTGGGGGGATAAAAGGCCCCAGCAGTGTTCTTTCTTTTGCAGTGGGTGGTAAATTCAGCACAGTAAGAAGATAATTATGAAAATAAGTTGCCCGAGGCCATTTGTCCGGGCTGTCGGGTTTAAAAATAACTTGAGTGTGCTGTTTTTAGTGGTGTTGTTACTATGGTTACAGCATGAACGATGCAAGCAATGTTTTCCCCGAATTTTTTCTCTCTCTCTATCCGTCTATCTCTCTGTCCCTCTCATTCTAAATGCCTCTCTCTCTCTGTCAAATCAAATCAAAAAAGCTTTATTGGCATGAACTCTAGTTCACAACTGTTGCCAAAGCATTAAATAGGGAAAGGAAACAAAATATGAAAATGGTATTTAAAAACAAATACTGTAGGTAGTAAGGTGCAAACAAGTAAGCAAGCAAATAGACAAACAATTAAACAGATACAAATGTATGTGTATGTATGTTTTACACACACACACACACACACACACACACACGTTCACATGGGAGTAACTTTGAGTTGTACTTTGTTCTTGTCTCTCAGGTTGTGACGGTTATTTACATATTTTTCTGATAGATTGGTGAACCCTCCTAGACTTGGTACTTCTAGACATATGCACAATCTCTCTCTCTCACTCTCTCTCTCTCTCTCTCTCTCTCTCTCTCCCAGGTCGTATAAGTCAGTGGATGGACGCAGCACTCCCCTGCTGGGTGGAACGAATCCCTCCACGCCTCAGCCTTCGTCTCCTGACCCGTCTCACTTCCCGCTGCTGCATGACTACAGCTCGGCCCCTTCACCCTCGCCCTCCAGCCCGGCCAGCCCTGAGCTGCTCACACTCTCACACACACACACACCCACCTCCAGAGACTCCCACCGGCTCCTGTTCAATGAGGACACGCGCTGCTCCACACCTGACACCAGCTACGACGAGACGGTAGGACAACACACAGCAACACTGCCTCTACTGATAATACACAACAACACAGCAACACTGCCTCTACTGATAATACACAACAACACAGCAACACTGCCTCTACTGATAATACACAACAACACAGCAACACTGCCTCTACTGATAATACACAACAACACAGCAACACTGCCTCTACTGATAATACACAACAACACAGCAACACTGCCTCTACTGATAATACACAACAACACAGCAACACTGCCTCTACTGATAATACACAACAACACAGCAACACTGCCTCTACTGATAATACACAACAACACAGCAACACTGCCTCTACTGATAATACACAGCAACACTGCCTCTACTGATAATACACAACAACACAGCAACACTGCCTCTACTGATGATACACACCAACACAACAACACAGCAACACTGCGTCTACTGATAATACACAACACAGCAACACTGCCTCTACTGATAATACACACCAACACAGCAACACTGCCTCTACTGATGATACACACCGACACAACACTGCCTCTACTGATGATACACACCGACACAACACTGCCTCTACTGATGATACACACCGACACAACACTGCCTCTACTGATGATACACACCGACACAACACTGCCTCTACTGATGATACACACCGACACAACACTGCCTCTACTGATGATACACACCAACACAGCAACACTGCCTCTACTGATGATACACACTGACACAACACTGCCTCTACTGATGATACACACCGACACAACACTGCCTCTACTGATGATACACACCGACACAACACTGCCTCTACTGATGATACACACCAACACAACACAGCAACAATGCCTCTACTGATGATACACACTGACACAACACTGCCTCTACTGATGATACACACCGACACAACACTGCCTCTACTGATGATACACACCAACACAACACAGCAACACTGCCTCTACTGATAATACACACCAACACAACACAGCAACACTGCCTCTACTGATAATACACACCAACACAACAACACAGCAACACTGCCTCTACTGATGATACACACCAACACAACACTGCCTCTACTGATAATACACACCAACACAACAACACAGCAACACTGCCTCTACTGATGATGCACACCGACACAACACTGCCTCTACTGATGATACACACCGACACAACACTGCCTCTACTGATGATACACACCAACACAACACAGCAACACTGCCTCTACTGATGATACACACTGACACAACACTGCCTCTACTGATGATACACACCGACACAACACTGCCTCTACTGATGATACACACCAACACAACACAGCAACACTGCCTCTACTGATAATACACACCAACACAACACAGCAACACTGCCTCTACTGATAATACACACCAACACAACAACACAGCAACACTGCCTCTACTGATGATACACACCGACACAACACTGCCTCTACTGATAATACACACCAACACAACACAGCAACACTGCCTCTACTTATGATACACACCGACACAACACTGCCTCTACTGATGATGCACACCGACACAACACTGCCTCTACTGATGATGCACACCGACACAACACTGCCTCTACTGATGATGCACACCGACACAACACTGCCTCTACTGATGATGCACACCGACACAACACTGCCTCTACTGATGATGCACACCGACACAACACTGCCTCTACTGATGATGCACACCGACACAACACTGCCTCTACTGATGATGCACACCGACACAACACTGCCTCTACTGATGATGCACACCGACACAACACTGCCTCTACTGATGATGCACACCGACACAACACTGCCTCTACTGATGATGCACACGTGTTGTGTGTGCCCGTGTAAGTATTGTGCTGTAGCGTAAGCTCAGTTGCTCATTCCTCCTTTGCTGTTCTTCAGCCTGTGCAGCCGTGGGAGCGCCGAACGTTCCCCCTTGACGCAGATCCGGCGCAGGATCACGAGCAGCACGCGAGTCCGGGCGGCGAGCGCATGTTTCGGACCGCGAGGCGAATCTCTGGCTGCAGGAGCGGCTCCAGGTCCGAGTGCGAGGGCGAGCCTCCGTCACCACTGGCTGAAGACACGGGCCGGCACAGGAGCAACTCATACAGACACACACACTGCTGAAACGTTCTGTACCAGACTTGGCACACACACACACACACACACACACACACACACACACACACACACACACACACACACCTCCAGCTCCAGTGCCGTACAGAGCAGATTAAACCTCCTGCTGTTTGATATTCAAACATCACTTAATTCTTTCACAGTTTTCAGTGAATTTGATGAGTTGAAGATTGGAAACCAGTAGAGACGACTTCTTTTTGTTTGTTTGTTTGTTTTTTTGTTTTTGGGTCACTGGATATTAAACGGTGGCGGCCGTTAAGAGGCGTAAAGCAGGAAACCGAGACACCGAGTGGTGTCCTAAATCGCTCACGTGCACTTGCTTCACATTGGAACGGACTGAAGAGATTGTAAACCAGCGGGTTGACCACAAGCTCCCTATTATACTGATTTAGGTACAACCCAAACACGCACATAACACACGTCTGACCATCAGGCACGTCCTTATTATTATTCTTATTCTTATTATTGTTATTGTTTTTGTTATTATTCATTTATTATTTTTCTCAGCACTTCTCTGTTCATTCTCAGCGTCTTTAATATACGGGGCCAGCTTTAACTGAAATCTATGATTAATCAGCTTCCTGTTTGGTTGATTGCTCGTGTGTATTTAATTCGCCTTTATATCGTGTGAAAGTGCCCCGGTCCTGTCAGGTTTAAGTAGAAAGTAGCAGGTCGGGCATTTAATATGCATTCGTGTACGTGTGGGATGAGCGGCGCGTGAAGCGTTTATCGTTAAAAAGCCGGTCGTGGATCGGCGCTCCGAGGCGTCTAATCCGTGCTTATTAACTCGTAACTAGTAACTCGTACGTGCAGTTTCTTTACCTGAGAACGAATCGATTGAGGCACTTAATTTGAGTCGCTTTTGTTTAATCCTGCTGCCTGAATGCTTGAAATAAGAAATCCCCCTTAAGCAGGAGAACGTTTATCGTCTTCTCCTCCGTATTTGCACTCTGATGCTCAGCACTGTTCTGTTCTCTGTCCATCATTCCATCACAGCGTCGCGTTCGGCCGGAGCGCGCTCGCAAAGCACTTATAATCAAACTCGCATTTCGGTTCTAATCTCGTCCCGCTCAAAATATTTTATCTGAGAATTTTCTTTTTTTCCCCTTTGTTCCCTTTCCCTTCTTTTGCAGCAGATTATTATACAAACTGAGGCAGGATTATGGGATTGTTTTCCCAACGAAGAGATTTCTTCATCTTCATCATCATCATCATAACAGCTACTTTTTAAAAATTTAATCACAGTCAGTCAGACTGGTCAGAGTCGTCTCTGTAACCGAGTCCTCGTTATGACTCCTATATGATTCCTGATCGAATCTCGACTCTTAACAAAATGTTTTTGTTGCGATTACCGATCACAGTGTGTGTGTGTGTGTGTGTGTGTGTGTGTGTGTGTGTGTGTGTGTGTGTGTGTGTGTGTGTATACAGCTTCCAAGCTGAAACGGCTCACGTTGTTGAGGGGCGTGGCCAAGCAGTGGACTCCAGAGATACGAGGGGGCGGGACTAAAACTTTAAATCTTTAATAGTGAGCAAAATGTCGATATCTGTACACACGTACAGGTGTGATGCCGATTGACACGAGAAGCGACACGTTCCTGTGTCGAGGTACAGATTTACAATTTATTAAAAGCTTTGATTTTGGATAAATGTTGACGTATTCATGTACAGTTATTCGGACTGGAAATCAGTGGAGGGTTAAGATCTCTACACCGGCTCTCCAGCAGTGTTCAGATTTGAGATTTCAGCTTTTTTGCTAATTAGCACTGAGCCACAGTTTTCTTCTTCTTCTTTTTTTTTCTCCCTTCACCCTCACGGAGCTGCACTGCGTCTCGTTCCCCCGTTGGTCGCGTTCAAGCTTCTGCTTTCGGTGTATTCAGCTCTGATACCTGCTCTTTCTCGCCTTCGTCACTCTCACGTCTGACTGTCTGCCGTTGAAACACACAAAGCCCTCGTACCTTCGCCTTTCTCACGTTCTTGCCTTATTTCTGTTTTATTCAATCCACTGGACAGTCTGTAATTCCGTTTGTTACACCATGAGAGTATTTTACACTCGAGTCTGTGTCTACACGTTATTATACGCGCTCGTTAACCAGCAGGTTTTTGTTTAACCCTTTTAAATCATCACCCCTGAGTGTGTTTGTGTGTATGATGTATGGTGTAATAAACAAAAACAAAAGAACACCATGAGGAATGAATATCAGCTACTGGCCCGTTCTCTTCCCCTGATTAATAAACACAACTCCTGGATGGCGATGGTCTGCTCTGCGTGTTCGTACAGTCTGATTAGCGTTCAGGAGCCATTGTCGTGATGTGCGACATATTTTCCTACGCTAAGTTTCCAACATGGTGAATTTGATTGGGGTTGGAGGGAGGGGAGGGGAGGGGAGGGATTTGGGTAGGAGGAGACTGTTGTATCATTTAGCATGTAATAGTTTGTATTATAAAAAAAATAAAATAAAAAAAAAAGAAGAGTATATTTTGTAAATACATTATTTGATTCTTTACCGTGTTTGATTTTTGAGGCTGTAGCTGTCCTGATTGTATAGCGAGAAGACGCGTACAAAAAAAAAAAAAAAAAATATTTAACAACTTTCTTTACGGAAATAAAGGTGTATGGATCATTTGGCAAATCTGACAGCGTTTGTGCTTCTCCAAATTAAAAGTGAATTATATTGTATCATTCTTGTGTGATGGTTTTTATTTCATGTTTATTTAAACACCCACTTCAGAGGAATGGTACAATTAAACCCTGCGTCACGTGATCAAGCTCCTCAGACGAGTGGGATTTCATCAGCTCTAGACGAGACCGTGGAGTTAAAACTCCCCGTGTTGCCCAATTCCAGCCGTGATGGAACAGGAAGTGTCCGTGTGATTATTATCCAAGACCATCAATTCAAGCATCTCATCAACCATGTGCTAATCAACATCTAATAACTTTTAATAAAGTATTCATGGGGAAGACAGTTATTCAAAGGGAGCAGCTGTGTGTGTCTGTTTATCTATCTATCTATTTATTTATTTATTTATAGAAGGTGCACCGCATCTGACCACTAGAAGGCGTCAGACATTTAAGTGTTTTTTTTTGGGGGGTGGGGGTGGGGGTGGGGTTGGGGGGGGGACTGCACTGCATCTTACTACCAGAGGTCGCCAACTATTTGTTTTGGGAAAGGACTTCTTATCACTATAGGGCAAAAGACATTTATTTGTTTGTTGGTTTTGAGAATGTGTGCTGAATCTAACCACTAGAGGGCGCCAGACATTTGTTTCTTTTTGGAGGGTGTTCTGCATCTAACCACTAGAGCGCGCCAGACATTTTTTTTTGTTGTTGTTTTGTTTGTTTTTGGAATATATGCTGCCTCTAACCACTAGAGGGCGCCATCCATCTAATTCCTTTTAGAAAGTGTGCTGTACAGAGGCTGCATATATTTGCAAAGTATGAGTGAGCAAGATAGGTCAAAATTCCTTCAGGAGCGATCAGGATTGGGATTTAAACCCCCCCCCCCCCACACACGCCTCTAGTGTTGTCAGATGAAGGCCAGAAGACAATTTACACACCCTGCAAGTCTCAGGAAACTGTGCACCTACAAGGAGGCTCTGTGAGGTAAGAGTGTGTAATAAAGTGATGTGTTTAAAGACTGAAGCAGTAGTGATCTGACCCAAAACTTCTATAGAACTGATAGAATCTGTGAAAGATTTCACTTTTTAAAGAAAAAAAATCTCTTAGCAATCCTGTGCAGAATATAATTTTATAAAATAAATGAAACATTCAGACACAAAACGGAGGCTCGTCAAAAATCCTTGCTCTAATTTTTCGTTTTGTAATGAGACACAGTGGGATCGTAGAGATGGTGTAGCATGAGATTAGGTAACTTTGGGGATTCAGAGTCTGACACTATTACTGAATATCAGCATCAGTCAAAAAATGTTCTTATTCAACATAAAAGCTAGAAATGTAGTGAGGACTGACGGAGGGACTGTTATTACTTTTGGGGAACCCTGTGTAATGACATGTCTTGATGGATGTGTCATTTGAGAGAAATGTATCAGTCTGGAGAGGTTCTCACACACATACACAGAGAGAGAGAGATGAGGACACGTGAGAGAGGGGGGTTTAATACCGACTTTATTTCCAAATCCAGGTTCACAGCAGCGAGAATGAATGTAAATTAACTGATTAAACACATAACTACAGTGAGGACAATCACAACTGTTAAGCTCAGAGTGGACTGGAAAACTGCAGCGCAGGTTCTGGGTGAGAGAGAGAGAGAGAGAGAGAGAGAGAGCTCTCCCTGTCGAGTTCACATGATCAAATCAATCAGCTTGCTTTACACAACTTGTACACATATGCATAATTTGTTTTTTTTCCATAAGAGTTTTCTCCTTCTGAGATTTGGGGCTTTAATGATTCTTCCCACATGGCATGATCAATTAATTAGTTAAAGCCTAAACAGTTAAGCAGCCATTTTTTTTCTTCTGTCACCTTGCTGTTTTGTTAAAAACAGAAGGAAAAGCATCACCGTTTCCTCCAGTGTTCTGAGGACTCACTGGCATGATCCATCTGGGTAAAAGCTTTAGACAGTATATTAGTTTTTCCCCCTCTATCATCTCTTCTTCATTCTCATTTTTAAACATGATATTGTGTATGAACAGTTAAAGGAACAGCTCGATCAGCTAAAGGCCTCAGCGTACACCGTGCAGCTTACAAAAAAAAAAAAAATTAAACATATGACGTAATTGCGGCGCAAACAGACGTCATGCACATGACAAGCGCCCAAACTGAATCAGTTCGTTCCAAGATGGATGCCTTTGCGGCGTAGCAGAGTTCTTCCTGTAGTCGTGGAAATCGTCATATTTTAACAGCGCCGCCTGCAGGATTGGAGAACTCGTACGCGACGACCAATACGAAACCGCTGAGGTTTAAGTACGCTGAGACCTTAAGACACGTTCAGTGGGTCAGGTTTGCTTTATTTATTTTTATTTATTTATTTTTAACTAGAGCTACAAGGGTAACATGGCTAACGAATAAAATAAGAATAGAAGACACCAGTGTATCACTCACCTCAAAACACAAAGCAAACTTAACACACCGAACACATCCTGGCTGACTTTTGACTGAAATGTCAGTTTCATATTCACCCAAACGTATCACCTCCATCTCCATTTTTGTCTGCGCGGTCACTTTGAACATGTGAATCATCAGAGGGAGAGAAGCGTCTCGTGGTAACGTTGATAATCATTCACATCCATATTATTATTATCATTATTATTATTATTTTAATATCAAAAGGGAATAAAGCTGAGGTGCACTGAAGATATAAAAAAGGTAATAAATATCAGGAAAAACAGGAACGATGCGTTCTTTTCTAACACGTCTCACATCTACAAGAACACTATTAACAAACGCTTAGTTTGGATTTTTGCATGATTTTGTTTTCGTTCTTTCATTCCCAGGTTGGTCGAGTGTGTAAGAGGAGTTCATCTCTGTGTGTAAAGTTAAACTGTAGGTGATGAGTCGATGCAGATAAACGTGGACCATTAAACCAGATTTGTCTTTAATCAAGGCATCTTTTAGAACAGGTTTATAGCAGCTCCGCATGTTTTCTGTTGCATTTTCTTTTCCCGAATCAAATCCTCAGCGTTCACTAATTTACATTTATCAGAGTTTTAGTGAGCGAGGAAAAGGGAGGCACTTTATTTTAAACTGTCACTTACATTTACGCCGTGCACCACACATCATTACCTTTATCGCTACTGATTATTTATTATGACTTGCGATATTAATCTAGCACGCTGTCAGATATGGTGAAACTGGACTGGAGCCGGACTACATGCGAAGACGGTTAATGAGACGGAGCGATGCATTTTCATAAATATTTAACTTTAAAGAGTAAAGGAGTTAAACAGCATAACATCCACCACCAATATAAAGTGATCATTTTCTGATCTCTGACCTTAAAGGAGTATTTGTATCTGCTGCTGTAATCATAAAGACTGTCCTGAAGCTCATCCCAGGACTCTTATTCACAATCTGCTCATACTGAACCTCCTGTAAACACACTTAGTACCGTTTGTCTTCACTCTTCTACACCTGCTGTACTGTACATACTGTAATGATTTATACTCTGGGTGTCTTCATGCCGTCTCAGGAAGTTTTTCCTTGCCACTGTCACCTTTGTAACAAATAAGATAGAATTCAGACAAAACACGACATGTACACAAGGTTTCCTCTTCATTTCGAATGTAATTGATCAGTTAGGACATGTCTGGTGTCTGAAGATATCTACAAAGGGGAAACCTCCAGCCACCAGTTTGTCTAAATAATCCCCGCATCATTTGGCTCAGTAATATTATTTGTACAGATTATAATAGCAGAATACATCTCTAAACGTCTAAAAGGAGCTATATTATCATCCCAATGCCAATCAGAAAGCCACACCTCCTACCTGACACTGAGTTGAAGCAACATATAACTGCTGAGGAAGAAAGAAACTTGGAGCTACAACTGGTTTAACTCTGCAACGTCCTTTTTTTTTTTTTCTTTTAGAAAGAACAATGTGTCAGAAACGCATCTGTGTCTGGGAGTCCAAGAGAGTAATATTAGCCATGCTCTTTGGCTGATAGGAGCATTATCTCTTCCCAGTCAATCACAGTGACGCTAACCGATCATCGACATCTGCGAGCTCAGGTATGCAGAAGAGGGCAGACTGCGCTTTACTCCGAGTGTGTTACGCTGCCATGTGACGCTACACGAGCACCAGTTTGAAAAGATGCGTTTAGCTGATGTCACGTCTCTTACAGAAAGCACGTGATCGATAGCCTTCACCCTCCCTACTGGTAGCTGTCATGTGATAGGGGAGAGCTTCCTGCTGGGTGGGAATCGGCTCCACAAAGCCAACTGAGTGGTGTGTGATGATTTTGGTTTTGATTGGGATGGGGGGTTGCAGGCTTCCATTGCTTGTTAGCTACATTAGCAAACTTAAGCCACCAAAAGAAGGATGAAAGTGGGAAGAAGAAACCTTTGTTTACATTTCATATTTGGTCAATAATTTCTCAAACGATTGATCTTAAACTTTAGAATAGGTGTGCATGAGGTGTGATCTACTCAGGTGTTATTCATCAGCAGCACACAGGTGATCACTAATGTTCAGGATGTACTCAGTATGTATGCTAAAAGGAGAAAAATTGGTACTTGTTTGTTTGTAATTAATCTTAATTGATTCCTGATTGGCTGAACTGTACACTGAGCATGTGAAGTATAAAGCTGTGTGTGTTTGTGTGTGTAATAAGTTTTTACATTACAGTACAGCGAAGTGCACGGATGCACATTTGAGGCTGAAGTTTCACAGGTAGCTATTCACACACTCAGAAAATCAGTAAACTTCTTTTTGTACTGAATTATAATAAGGTTGTAAACTGTACAGAGATCGCATGAAACATTTATCTGTTAGAATATTCTGTAGACTAAGAAGCAGGGCTGCACTGTATGCTCTTTAATCGCTATCACAGACCTTCCAACCCTTAAGAAGAATACTGTGTATTCCTCCATTTTACAAATCACTTGTCTGAACGAAACTGGGACGACATTTTCACTGTTGAACTCATGAACCTGTTCACCATTACCAATGAAATAATTTCTAAAATGTTAGATTTGACACTTTACTGTTAACCTTTTTTTCTGCCGTCAAAATTTTCATCCATTATTTTTTCTAGTCCTTTATCATTTTTAACCGCTTTCGGTGGAAGCTATTCAATGCATCTATACACTGAAAAAATGTAATGTTAACAAGTGAAGATATCTGGAATATAGTTGAATTTAACTCGTCTTTCCTATTATAAGGTCACAGTATCAAATATATGATTATTAAACCTATTTCTAGACATTTCAAGCTAGTTCTATTGGCAAATATCGGTTCTAATAATGGCTGAATAATCTTATATTTGATTTATAATAATCTCATAATAGGAAATATTACATACATTTGTCTATATTCAGGATATTGTCACTGGGTAATAATTTTCGCAGTGTAATAAATACAGTAAACTGACGTTGAACATGCACCGATAGATTTTATTTCACGTTAAGACCGAACCGTGTCGAGAGCACCAATCAAAATATTACTAACGTGACATGGGGGAAGGGGGCGGGGCTATCAGCGAGTTCAAAACACTTACGCAACAACTGCCAATCATTCCAGATTCACATGTCGATTTGCTCTGCGGTTCAGAGAAAATAGAAGACTCTGTTTTTTGTGTATATTATTTGAGTGAAAGCTCGCACTCCGACTGTAAATACGGATCTCCTACACAAACTACGTAAAGGCTGGCAGGTCTGCTATCATGATATCAGCTTTTGCAATACTGGTAGTCAGCCTGCAATATGGAAAAGATCCACAACTTTTTATTTTTATTTATTTATTTATTGGGATCCGTGAGAACTTTGACCTCCGTACAGGTTTTCTGTTGTTGTTCTACTCCAGAAAATAAAACCAGACTGATCTTTAATTGTGACAAATCACCGGTTTATCTGTTTAATATATCGCAAGGTTGTATCATAATTATCATAATTGCGACATGATGTTTTTTATCTATATTGTGCGGCCCTAGTAATAATAATTACAGCATCCACTGTACATGAATGCAAATTTCACACATTGTTACTTTTTTTGCTAGCTTAGAAATGTTCACTAGTTTACGCACTAGGAAATTAGTATACTTAGTATTATTAATATTAGTATTACTGTAACTAACATAAACCCCAACAATGTTCCCGTTTGATTGCAAAGCTTCTGCTATATAAAACACAGAGCTTACTGTATGTCTGTAGCCTGGTTTGTATATTTTATAGTTTGACCACATAATAATGTGCATGATTTCTGCAGTGAACATGTGGATAATTATCAGGATGCCAACAAATTGCTTAGTCATTCTCAAAGTCGGCGTTAAATACAGTCTTGATGCTTCCTGGTAACTCATTTTTTGGCTTGTTTTCTCCTTCACAGTCCAATTTCAGGTAGTATCTATTCATATATTTAAAAAAAAATGTTACAAATTCCTTCTAGTCAAGGTGTAATGAATTAATAAAGGGTAATGAGGGGGAAACTTTCACAATAAGGCAACTAAGCAGAGAGAGAGAGAGAGAGAGAGAGAGAGACATGGAAAAGTCGGCTTACGGTATAAAGTGGACGTTCTAACATTGTATATGGGCTTCTAGGTGCTGTGACTGACCGAACAGATCAATACAGCACTGTATGAGTTCAATTAATCAGACAGGACAGTACAATAACATTATTAATGATCAGTCCCTTGCAGTCAAGAACCAAAATTTATGAAGAAATCCAGCAAGCACCTTTTTTTTTTTTTTTAACAGACTGTTAAGAGGTGAAATGCATGTTTTTTTAATGATTTTTGTTTAAAACCTTTTTTTTTGTTACAGCCTTGCATTTGTCTTGGTGTGGAGGTGGTCGAGGCGCAGGGGGAGGTCGAATCACAGGCCCTGTTTAGCGAGTGAGGCGGTCACCTGGTCTGCAAGCGTGGACAGCTGCGGTGATTCGCTCATGTTGATGCTGCCGGAGGAGGAGACTTTGCTGAGGGGACGGGGTGAACCCTCTGCAGACATGCAGGGGGATTTAACAACGATGTCAGCGCCGTGGTCAGTGCGAGCCTTCGCCTGCTCACGGAACATCAACTTGTGAGACTCAATCTGACGGAGAAAAGGACGGAAGAAAATGAGAGAATACAGGCCAAAAAGACATCAGGAAAATCAGTGGTATTTAATTCAGAAACTGGGTTCTGGTTCTCAGGACTAAACTCAAGTTTTAAAAAATGTATGGGGGGATATTGCTATGACAGGGTGGGATACTGCTATGACAGGGTGGGATATTGCTATGACAGGGTGGGATATTGCTATGACAGGGTGGGATATTGCTATGACAGGAGACAAGTCAATCTTAAATATCTGTACCAATAACATTCTGCTCTTCTGCAAGAAAAACAAAAAAGTAAGAACTATAGTTTCCAGACCTCTTATGTACTACAATGAGACCTGCCCTTTAATTATATTAAAATCAGAAAAATCAGAGTTTCTACATTGTTCTGTAATGACTAAACTACTAAAGTCTATTCTAGCACTTTCCATAACTATGTAATTAAACCCTCACTGCTGCTGCACTTATTTGTGGTCAAATGTGTGTTGTTGTTTTTTTTTTTTGTCTCACTTGTGTGCACTGCTACCAGTGAAATGATAGCAGACAATAAATTAAAGATAGGACCACCTACTAACAACCAGCAAAAAGCGACTTCAGCTTGTGACATGAGGTGAAAAATCGTTGCTATAAGCCCCTCTTTTTTTTTTCTCTCCCGTGAAGTTAATAGAACAAAAAATGAGACTTTCCCATGTCAAAAAACTTAAAAGTAACAGCTCTGACTGTTACAGAGCACTGACACTGGAGACTCCTTCCATAAATGTTAAATAAACGAAAACTTCACTATACCAAATTATTATACCAAGTTTTTTTATTCGTTTAAGTCCCTGTAAATGAGTTGTTACTATAGAAATGATAATGTGCTAGAACGAGCGCATTAATATTTATATTAACCTGTGATTTGAAGCAGTAGTGTTACAGACAATTAATCAATCAGACTCAAGAACTCAACCCACCAAATCCCACTACAACCAAATTAATCATATTCATTCTTATATTTTAAATGTCAGTGAGTGTGTACGTTCTGCGTTAGCTACAGAGGCAACATTAAAGGTCACCATTTATTCTGACTCTAATTGTGCTAATATTTAACACGTGATTATTAGTAATGTAGGCTTGCAAAGTGAAAGAAACATTTGTTTTCTGTTTATATAAAACCCTGAATTACTCACAGAATTGTGATATTTAGGGAAAATAATCGTGATTCTTAATAATCGGTTATCCCGCAGCACTAGGTTTGGCGGCTGATAGAGTTTAATGAGGAGAAATGCCTCAGTGGCTCGTACACTTACTGGAGTGGTTTGGGTTTAGGGCACTGACTTCCCCACACAGGGAGTCAGAGGGCGTGTCCCCATTTGGGTGGACGGAGGCACCTGAAGGCCCCGACTCTGCTTCCTTCCCCTTCTCTCGCTACGGCCATGAGAACATTCACAACAGGGGGCGGAGTTACAAACAAAGTTAAACACAATGTCAGTAAAATGAGACCGAACAGAAACAAACTAAAAAATTTTAACGCAGAGTGCTGAAGCAGGAAATTAATGACAAAAAAAGCAGGTAATGAAGAAAAAACAAAACAAAGAAAAATCAAATAATGATGAACCCAAAGAAGAACAGAGAGGAAGGAAGCTACAGATGGACAGAGTGTGTGTGTGTGTGTGTGTGTGTGTGTGTGTGTGTGTGTGTGTGTGTGTGTGTGTGTGTGTGTGTGTGAGATGGAGAGAAGAGGAAGGAAAGCAAAACACCACACAGCTCATCGCTCCAATAAACACCACCGCAGGTTTGGCTCAGTGTGTGTGTACATCTCTCTGAGGTTTACAACATGATCAGTAAGAGTGTGTGTCCAGCAGGAGATGTGTGTGTGTGTGTGTGTGTGTGTGTGTGTGTGTGTGTGTGTGTGTGCGTGCGCTCGATCGGTTTCAGAGATCAAGCATGAGTTGAATCCTTGAAACAGGCGTTCATCCACAAGCAAAAAAAGAAATATATTAAAAGATATTTGGCGCCTTTCATGTGGGGGGTTAGGTTGTAGGTATATTTAGTTGTGAGGGGATTTGGTTGTGGGAGGATTTGGTAGTGAGGGGATTTGGTTGTGAGGGGATTTGGTTGTTGGGGGGATTTGGTTGGGGAGGGATTTGGTAGTAGGGGGATTTGGTTGTTGGGGGGGATTTGGTTGTAGGGGGATTTGGCTGTAGGGGGATTTAGATGTTGGTAGGGATTTGGTTGTAGGGGGATTTGGTTGTTGGGGGATTTGGTTGTTGGGGGATTTGGTTGTGGAGGGGATTTGGTTGTAGGGGGATTTGGTTGTGGGGGGGGATTTGGTTGTAGGGGGATTTGGCTGTAGGGGGATTTAGATGTTGGTAGGGATTTGGTTGTAGGGGGATTTGGTTGTTGGGGGATTTGGTTGTTGGGGGATTTGGTTGTGGAGGGGATTTGGTTGTTGGGGGATTTGGTTGTGGGGGGGATTTGGTTGTGGGGGATTTGGTTGTTGGGGGATTTGGTTGCAGGAGATTATGGAGGTTGTGGGAGGTTGTGGGAGATTGTGGGAGGTTGTTGGAGATTTGGTTGTGGGGGATTTGGTTGTAGAGGGACTTGGTTATGGGGGTAATTTGGTTGTGGAGAGATTTAGTTGTTGGGGGTATTTGGTTGTGGGGGATTTGTTTGTTGGGGGATTTGACTGTGGGGGGACTTGGGGTCGGGGGTGTGGTTGTGGGGGATTTGGGGTTGGGGGGGTTGGCTGTGGGGGGGGGGGGATTTGGTTGTGAGGAGACTTGCTTGGGGAGAAATCGTTATCCATCTTCAAACCATGGCCAAAGACTAACTTCGGGAGAAATGTTGTTTTACTATATATATTTTTTTACTATCTTTATATAAACATAATATTAAAGTATTTTCAAAATTATCACATTAATATTAATTAACTTAATAGTAATAATATTCATATTAATAACCTTATTACTAACGCATTTAATTTTGAGTCAAAATCTCAAAGTGCTTTACATAAAAGATGAAAAAATAGACAAAGAATAAAACAATAAACAATACATATAAGGATAGAAGATATAAGAAATAAAATCAAAACAATTCTGTTTTTGTTCCTGTTGTGGTGATATCGACTGTATCGTGTGTTTCAGCACAATAACATCCCGGAGAGTGTCACTGATCAAGTGTGTATCAACTACATTACACTTGGATCATAAGGGAAGGATCGTGTACATTCTAAGGAATAAAAATATGTAAGTATATTTTAGATCTAGAACCTTAAATGTTTTTTGTCCCTTTGGGCGAAACCTTACACGTTCTATGTAGAATTCCTCAACAGATCATTTCCATTTAATTTATTTATTCATTTAATTTATGTGTTCAGTTTATATAGCACCTTTCTAACACCAAATGTGGCTTTACAAGAACACTAGTTAACACCATTGAGGAAAAAAAAAGTGTAAAGGAACTGAAAGAAGAGTAAAAGAATTTTAAAAAATAAAGAACCTTAACTATCCCTTGAGAAACCCTGTAGTGGATTTTTTGAACAGAAACACACTTGTCCTTGGTAACACTAACAATCTAGCTGAAGTTATTTGATGATTTATTCTGTCTACTGTTATTTGATCTACTGTACATACACTCACCTGTGCTTGCTAACAAGCTCGCAGAGAATATAATGTCACCTGTAGATGAGGTAACTGTTGCAATTTCAAGTGTGTTATTTTTTCCCGTGTTTAAAACAAAGCTCATGTTGCATTCTGGGTAATGTCTACACATTGATCCCTGACGTGATCCCTCAGGCCTCCTCTAAACTTCACCGGAGTTAATAAACTACTGGGACGACCCTTAAGACGACTGCGGGGATTTAAACCGAGGGGAAGTGGAGAGGGAAAGTCGATGTTAGAACGATCTGGACCGCAGCCCAAGACACAATAGACGAGGGAGAGGTTTAGAAAGCTGATACACTAGAGGAGGACAGAGAGACGCCTGTAAGCAGGAGGAGATGTTATGTGAAGTAATAGCATTAACACACAATTAGTGTGTAGCTTTTGTTAGTTACAGCTGTAGTTGTTATTGTCGAGTTACACTAATATAACATCAGGGAATCAAAAACATAAAATGCTATTCCCATGCCATTAATCTGAGCATGAGTCTTGTTTACTTTCTTCATTAGTTAAGTGTGTAGCCTGTAAACAGGAGCCTACCTTCTTGTTTCCGCCTCCGGCCACGTGGCCAATGTTCTCCAGAGATCCCACTTTCGGCTGAGCTTTAAACTCCAGCTTCTCTGATTTGATCTCCACGTTTCCGCCACCTGCAGTCAAAAGTGTACATCAGTTTAAAACAAACAAACAAACACACACAAAAAACACCTCACATGAATCTAATCATGCAAATATCTGTTTTTTATCTTGTACACAGTGTGTATGAAGTAAAACATCCAGAACATAACATACAAATGCAGGCTATATTTAATTCTGCAGCTGTTGCACTGTAACAACAACAACAACAACAACAAACATGTTTACTGATAAGGAAAGTATTCATGCGTAGTTCACGAGCAACTACTAATTACATACTGCATATAAATATGATTAACATTTCTGTCACCAATGATTTATGAACGTCACTGTTAAAGGTACAATGATTTCCATTTGAACAAATTATTTATAAAAACAAAAACAAACAAACAAACTAAAAAAAACAGGCTGATTTGTAAGGGTGCTTTAACACAACGGCTCACGCAACGTGCACACTGTAACCATGACAACACTTGTAGCAGTCCTAACTAATATCAGCTATCAGCTCACTCTCTAGATTCGATTTGTTATTGCAACACTGTCATATTGACAAGAAAATATGTTGTGAAACATGCTGTAAATCTCATAATATTCGCTCACTAACAAAACAAATTTTCACCACCATGTCTGTTTTCTCGTTTGCTCTCCAACTTGCGACCTGATTGGTCAGGAGTTTAAAAAGCATTTGATGTTCCTCTTTTTTTTTTTTTTTGCACCATAAGGGTTGCTACTTAATTTCGTTTTACTGTGTGCAGTGACAATAAAGGAATTAAATTGAATTACCTTTACCACTTTTATACTAAACGAAAAATTTGCTGATGCAACATGTCTACATCAATGCTTTCAACAGCAGTTGTGATTTTTGCCTCAGATCATGAAATCATGATCTTGTAAAATCTGGTATTCAGAAATGTGTTTCTCTGTCAAATGGGACAAACCCAGTCCTGGTTGACTTTTAAATTGGATAAAAGTTTATAGTGAATTTATTAATTAAGCTAATGAAAATATATATATATATATATATATAAAATAATAATAATAATAATAATAATAATAATAATAATAAATTCCTCTAGTGGTGTGTTCATTTCTAAGCTAAAATGACCGCCAGCTTCAGGCTCTTTTACCTGGTTTATGGTGGATGTTGGCCTTCGAGCCGCACTTTGACTGCACGTTGCTCAGATCCATCTTTTTGTTCACAATTTGAACCTGGACACAATGAGAGACAGACAGAGCAGGACGCAGAGAGTCAGGCACAATGACAAGCAGGCTGCCGGGACACAAGCAAAAACATCAGCACATCAGCAGATGCAAAATAATTCAGGCTAACGTGGAGGGAAAAGTCTGGTTCATTTCACACACTGCAATCATGATGATGTTTGAGTGAGAGAGAGAGAGAGAGAGAGAGAGAGAGAGAGAGAGAGAGAGAGAGAGAGAAGAAGTACTTTATGGTTCTCATCATCACACCCAAAACTGCAAAGACAATACTTTTCTAAAAAGTATTTTACTTCATGATGAATCATATTGATGACCAAGGGGGGAAACAATGAAAATTTAATTTAAATTAACATAAAGTCAAAGGATTCCAGAAGATGAATTCATTCAGTCACCTAAAATTCTTACATTCACCATTTTCCCTCTCACATGCAGATAAGATCAGCAGTGGAAAAAGGAGTAGCTCAGGACACTGACGAAACTGAGCAAAATACAGTGCACACAGTCACCTTAAACATGTTAAACATGTTGTGAGAAGATAAAAACACTAACCATAATAACTTCTATCTCCGATGATGACAGAGCACGATAGCTCATAGCCAACATATATGCCTAAGACTTACTGACGTAACATGCTTTAGAAACTTCATCAGAAGACGATTGTGGTGACAGTTGTCCTCTACCCAAGATTTTACAGTATATACTCATTCATTAAACTTCATAGGACAAAAATATCATATCATGATTTTTTTTTTTTCCCAGGCTGTATCATGAGCCACTATATAATCACTTTATGCTGTATGTATAATTACTTTCATGCTGGATTTAAAGACTATTTTGCAAGTTACTGAACAACCAAACTAATTTCCTTACTGATGTAAATATACCTCTTCAAGGAAGCATAACAGATACACCTTAGAGCAAAGTACCTTTTTATAACAAATTTTATTAAAGTGCACTTCCCAACAAAATTATTTCTAAAATGAAAAGCATGGTGAGCATATTTAAAAATGTTAAATAAACAGTACATAACTAATACTACTAATGTCTTCAGTACTTAAAAGTGCAGTAAATGGAAAGGCGACTGACAGGAGAGTGAGTATTTAAATATGTTTAAATACTGAATACATTAGCTGAGTTGTTTTTACATTTTTACATTTTTTATTTAACAAAGTGATTTATGTTTCACCGTTTTGGTTTTAGCTGAGGAATAAAAAAAAACTAAAAAAAAAACTATTTGAATGTAAGTCCTATCAAGTATTCAAGTATTTTTAGAAGCCACTTAAAACCCTTGTTTTTGACTGTTTTGATGTGTAGAGGTAAAATATCACAGCATCAGTGATGTCTCTCCAGTGCTTTCTTGTTTTCTCATAGGGAGCGCCTTTTTCAAACACATTTGTTATTGTTGTTTATTGTTATAGGGAGGGAAAGGAGGTTAAACCCCAAAGCTCTGGTCAGGAATGTGCTTGATATTGTCTCTGGAGCTGCACCTAGACTGCAGAACAGAAAAAGGTCCAGCTTCTTAAGAACAGTCACCCAGAGAGGCAGAGGAAATGCAAGGGAGCGTTAAGCCCATAGCCAGAGGTGTGTTTGTGGAGCTGCTGCTCTAAGGATGGAGGCTGGAGTTTGAAACACACGTCTGAGGTACCTTGGCCCGCTGTGTATACACCTTTACAAAGGAGGGAGCTTGGTTACTCACATTGCCACCTCCTGGAGTGTACTTGATGTTGGCTTTGGAGCCACACTTTGCCTGCACGCTGCTCAGATCCATCTTCTTCTCCATGATTTGCACCTAGGAAGTGAAGTGAGAAGATTGACAAACGCCTAGCTCAGAGGTTCCCAGCCTGGGATGAGCAGGTCCCAGACTCACAGGTGTGGAATGGGGCTGCATTCAGGGCTGTAACTGGTAGAATTCACTACCATTTTATAACTATAGGGAGCATTCAGACATTTCCTCTGCCACTCTTTTCCAGGTGCACAGAACATCATTTTTAATTGGAACCTCGGGTTAAAGTCTGGTCTCGTTAAACTCACCTTTCCACCCCCAGGCTGATGTTTGATGTTCTCAGTGGAACCGATCTTGGATTTGACGTTCTTCAGGTCAGGCAAGGGCGCAACGGGGGCAATGGGGGCGCGAGATCTGAGAGAGCCGGGAGATTTGGGTGGAGTGCGCACCACTGCCACCTTCTTCACCTGCTGCCCGGGTGTGCTGCAGCGACTGGCAGGAGATTTTGGAGTGGCAGGGCTACTGCAGCCGCTACGATCAGGAGTTTTAGGAGATTCGGCTGCTGGAAAGCCATGATAATGCAAATTGTTCATCATAAGCATCATAGATATGATATGATACATTGTATGATGAAGTCACCAGTAATACAGTACAACACAGATTTAACAGAAACTCTAAAGAAGCAACTCACCAGGGATTTTGGTGCCAATACCCTGAGGTTTAGTCTTCGTCTTAGCATCACCGGCCTACATATGAAATAAATATAAAACTAAAATTGGCATGCAGTAGGACTCATGGCTAGAACTGTTTGGTTTGTTTAGCATTTTTAAAGATAAACAGTACTCATGAATTGATAAGCCAACCTGTCTGAAGTTTGTGATTCCCAGTTTACTTCATAGAACATCTTTTAAATAAACTCTTGGTGAAATCATGAACAGCGTCAATGTGCCATTCAAATCTCCAAACTCAAACAGAGCAGAGAGGTGGACATGGCAGTGAAAGGTCACAGGGTTCTGATTACTCACTGTGGCTCTGGACGCCTTGGCTCCTACAGTGTGTGGTTTAGAGCTTAGAGAACTGACTCTGGCTGAGGCACAAACTGGGGCAGAGGGAGAAGCGGAGGTGGAGGTATGTTTGGATGGGGGCACTGGGATTGATGAGGCTCTTTTAGTGCTGGAGGTGAGTCTAGCTTTGCCTGGTGTGGATTTGGAAGGGGTCTTTTTGTGTCATTGAGAACAAGAGGGAACACAAAAGAAGTGTTAAAATAAAGTGAATATAAAAGAGCATAATCAGAAAACTCAAAGTTATAAATGTTATGAGACGATGAGAAAATGATATAAAGTCAGTAAATTAAGATTAAAACTGAAAACAATGGACAACAGAAGTTACAAGTGGTCAACGTATAAAGAATAAATGACTATAAAGAAAAAGATGAATTCTCTCATTCTCAGATTTCAACCACAGGTTTTAAGGTACCATGGGCTGATCCACGACCACTGTTAGACCTCTCTCAGCACAGTGCGCAGCATTGATACTTGTTCGTTGTTCTTCATGTGCTTTTATTTATGTTTTGCCATGCATCTTTGTTTTCGTTCTAGTCCTGTCATTGGTTGGTTGCTCTATTGTGTTTACCTGTTCTGTGTCACATCCTTGATTAGTTTACCGTACACTATCTTTGTGAAGTCTTGTTTATTGTATTGTTAAGTTCAGAGCCTTATTTTTTGTTCCGTATTTATTCTGGCTTTCCAAACTGTGCCCGTGCCATCGTTATTGATGATGGATTATCCATATTTGATGCTAGCACTGCTATGGATACTGACTACGATTCTTGGATTTGCCCAAATAAAGCCTACACTCAGTATACTTCCACTACGTCTTACTAGGGTTTTACTACCTACATAGTAATTAACCTCCAGGCTGAACCATAATGTATCTCAACTGACTGTATTAACAATCCAGTATCAGAGCACTGACTTGTATTAGCTCAAACCTTCTGGGCATCTCTAATTGATTTATATTCTGCCCATCTCCTTTATCTTTTATTTTAATGTCCTTGCATCCAAAGGAAACAACAAACATGGACATTTGATGGATGAAAGATAGTAACGGTTTGGAATCGCTGATTAGAATCATCCTGTGTGAGTGCCTGTAGATTATAAAACTGCGTTTAAGAAGAAAAAGCCTTTATTTGTCACGTATACATTACAGCACAGTGAAATTCTTTTCTTTGCATATCCCAGCTTGTTAGGGAGTTGTGGTCAAAGCACAGGGTCAGCCATGATACAGAGCCCCTGGAGCCAAAAGGGTTAAGGGCTTTACTCAATCAAGGGCCCAACAGTGGCAGCTTGGCAGTGCTGGTGCTTGAACCCCCGACCTTCTGCTCAGTAACCCAGAGCCTTAATCGTTTAGCCACCACCGCCCACCACTAAGGGAATCAGATGTTCCTATGGACACATTATTGTCAAAATATATAACTGATATTTTTTCTGCAGTCAATCTGAATCTTGAGTTACAAGCCAATCAATAAAAAGTCTGAAATCTTTCGGAAATCATAAGCTTTGAAGTCTGATTCGAGTCAGAAGTCAGTAAAATTAGGGACTGCAGTCCAACTCGAGTTGCGAATCTGAGAATCAAGTTCCCAACCTATGAATTTCCATCCAGGATTCGATGGCATATGAATTTTGACACCAACTTAAAGATTAAATATTTAATGGGTTAAATAAAATATAAGTTTTTAAAACTGTAATATAATACATTATTCCAAACAGTACCTGTTATGTGAAACCTGGATCATTTAATACATTTAAACAATACATACATAGACCACCTGCACTATACCTTTTTATCAGCTGCTGCTGCTCCGGGCTTGGCTGTTTATAAAGAGAATGAGCATATTAATAAGTCCAAGTTCATTTTATTAACACTGTATTCAAGTTAAAGCTATTGTTTTAGCAAAAGAATGCAAAATTACTTGAGCTCTGCAAGGCCAAAATAATTAAGTTTGTCTGTCTTTAACATTTAAAATAATGTCCCTTTACGTACAGTACGTCTAATTAGATTTGATTAAATGTAAGTTTAATCAGATTCACTTTGGAAAAGTTGTAACAAAAACATCCCTCTCATTTTAAAGGTGCTGTTTGTTATTTTGAAAAGTATTTCTAGACTTTTTTTTGATAATTACATAAGTTCATAGAATCCTTAGAAAAACTGTGATTCACAATATCGTTATGAAATGGATCTGGCTACTTTCTTCATTTCAGACTTATGTTAATATTTTTCTGGAACAGAAATTAGCTCCACACAGAAGTACACAACTCTACCCTTTTTTACTTATAAGGTAACATTAGACATACATAGTTTCAACTGAAGGGGTACCAGAGTGAGTGGGGTCATCTGCGGGAAGGAGAGGTCTTAATGTTTTTATTACAATTGCAGTTCGCCTCATAGGTAGCTGAAGACGCTAAAAATTACAGACTGCTTCTTTAAAATTACCAATATTTTCCCACAATACACATGTATGGTCTCTCCCACCTAAATATATTGGTATACATTTTGCTTAGACGAGAGGCCCGGTGTAATTTTGGAGAAAATTAACAACCGCAGACAACGTCACGAAGTTGGGACAATATGCTACGTGACAAAGCATATACATGTAACGGTATTCCGAGGCCTTAACGGAAAACGTTCCGGAAATACTGGTTTGCTTAACAATATCCTTAGGATGTTACTTCCAGCTCCACAAAAAACTAACATTATAAAAACTTTGTGCTAATGTTTCTACAGCTAAAAATGTCACACAGAGGTTGTAGAAATGTTTACAAATGTTAGGTAAGAAAACATCCTCAGAACACAAAGTTCAGAAAAACCTTCTGCTAACCTAAATTTCGAAACTGACTTGATTGAGATTACGCGTATGTAGTAACTACATAAATTTGAGCTAACCCTGATTCATATAGTTCACATAAGTCAGATAAACTACTTAGCATGTAATTGGCATCTGTAAAACTGTGAACAATTCGTAGGAAGTAAAACAATCAACTTAGGCAAGATAATGTGTCTGTGTGTGTGGTGAGGGAAGGATGTGACCCACATAATACATTAACGATTGTCAGTAATGCACCACAGTCAACAATCATGCACAAGTAACATGCAAAAAGGAGGGTACGGTGAAAACAGTGCCAGCAACACAAATAATGCTCATAGTTAGTCACAGACACCAACCACAGTCACAGAAGGGAAGGAAAGACAGATCACATAGAGTCACAAAGACAGAGGGAGAGAGATTTAGTGGCTACAAGCAGTCCGTTTCTTCAACCGAACACTCGTTTTGACTGGCGGTGTACGCTTATCAGAAAGGGTGCTGCTTAGCTTAGCTTAGCTTAGCTACTTGACAATAAAAAAGAAGATCTGTGGAAGAAACAAAGAAGGTGGTTTAGAGGGGGGTTGAGGAAAGGAAGGAAAAACAGACCTTTGGACGGGGCACTTGTTTTTCGCACTGGCACGGCGTCTTTTGAGGGGACTTTCTCGAGTTTTGGGGTAGATTTGGGGGCAGTGGTTGCATCGACCGCAGCAGTGGGCTTCTTTGCTTTTTTAATGGCAGCATCTTTAACAGGTACTGTTTTTGTTGGTGTTGCTTTAATTGGTTCTGGAGGACAAGGTTCACCAGCATCAACTTCAACATCAGCAACAGCTGCTTCTTCTGGTTGGGCAGCAGGCTCAGCGCTTTGTGCTGCTTCAACAGTAGCAATGAGATCTTCCTCAGTTTTCTCCAGGTACTTCTCTGGTTTGTCATCTTTGGAATCCTCAGGTTTGGTGTCTACTTCTGGCTCCATCTTGGGTACTATGACCTCCTGATGCACTGTAGGAATACTGATCACTTCCAGTTCCTGTTCTTCCACTGGTTCGTACTCTTGGGCTTCATTCAGGTGTTCAGTAATGGGTGACTCCTGGGTGTGATCAGGAGCAGTACTAGGGGAGAAAGGGGAACCAGGGTCAGCCCTGCAGGAATCAGGACTTTTGCTCTCTGGGGGAGTCTTGTCAGAGCCATTTTCCCAGTGGTCAGGGGTTCCCTGATGAACAAGCTCAGATTCGGTGTAGTCAAATGACAGTCCTCGTTTCTTTGCTTCGTCTGGGGTCATTTGGGGTCGGGTTAGCATTTCGCAGGGCTTAATATCAAAGCTTTCATCTTTCTGTGGTGACACATCTGGGACAACAGTGCTGTGGACTGGAGGGACTACTTCTTGTTCATCTTGTTGTTCTTCTTTCTCTAAATCTCTTTCTTGCTCCTCCTGTTGATCTTCTATGTTGGAACGACTATCAGGGATGGCAGGACTCTCCACTAACTCTTCCTCATGATCAGATCCAAAACTTTTGCTCTCGTCCTTCTTACCATTCTTCTCGACTTCCTCTTCCTCTCTCTCATCTTGAAAACCACTGGGACTGTGTTTCCCAACCATTTCCTCTGAAGGACTCATCTTCACCTGGCTGTCAAAGCTCAGCACTGCCGACTCTAAACCGTCAGCTGGGGCAGCTTGCGATGCTTGTGGGGACATGGGTGACTGCTGTGGGCTAACAGACCCAGCCAAGGCCCCGTTCAAACGCTCTTCTTCCCTGCCCATAGACGCCGCACTGCTTCTACCACTGTGTGGCGGAGAGAGCCCCTCTGGTGTTAAAGCATCTGATGAGCAGGAGGTAGAGCGATAGGAACAGCCACAGACAACACTGCGGGATTAGCAACACACCAAGACGGAAAACAAAGGCACCAAGAAACCAAGGATTCAAAATCATACCAACCAGATAAAAAGGATCAAATATAAAACAAAGGAGAAAGAAACATATTCTTGCCAATAAAACATTAAGGACTAAATTCAACATACATTTCTTAGAAACATAGCACATGTTTGAGCTGCGGGCACTTTTATAATAAGCAATGTTTGCTCATTTTTGGAATGACTTAAAGCTCCAGTAGGGAATAGCTGAAACAGTCTCATGCCTTCAAAATTAAATGAATACTTCAGTTTAAAGTACTACTAGGTAACAGTCACGTCTCCTAGGTAATGCTGGGCAAAAGTACGATGTAATCAGATATCTGCAATATCCAACACATAATTAGAGCTACTCCATGACAGATTTTGGAAACGGATAAAGCACTATAAAGGTGGAGTTTTAAATAGCTTCAAAAAACAGTCCAATATTACCTAAATATTTCCATTTACTTATCATACAAATAATAAAAACTAACCACAGCTTACCAAAAATACTCAGAATTATTTAGTGCATCTGGTGGCAATGGAGTCGGTTATTATACATTTTTTTGTTGTTGTTGTTTTTTTTTTTTGTTTTTTTAAAGCAGGACTGACTTGTTCCTCAAAGGCCACTCAGAGCTATTCCTGACTGGGACTTTAAGTGCAAATAGCAAATGCAAAGCCACAGCATGGACAGCAAGAGAACAAGGGAACACTACAGTGGCAGAAATGTGGTTTAATGGCTTATAAAAGTACCTCACAACTCGTTCACAGAATCCAACTTTCAAACCAAAGAAATAAGTCAAAAACACAACAGAGAGAACAAAAGCAAAGCCAACATAAACAATACACCAACAATGACCCAGCAGCATTTCTGCCACTTGCACCATGTGAAAAGCTTTGAGGGAACATGACTTGAGATGGTGATGAATTGGCTACTGTGCTGGCTGATGCATTGTCCATGATGCAAATAGGCTTGGTGCAGGGGATATATGTTTTTTTTTAATTTATTTAATTATTATAATTTTTTTAAAATTGGCGGACGGCTTGGTGCAGAACAGATGACTTTTCATCCTGTCTGAAGTTATGCTGCATTTTTCTACTTGTACTCAACATGGTACAGTACATATTTCCAGGAAGAAACGTTAAGTATAATTAAACATAGCAATGTAAATGATTTTCTTAGAATCAACATCTGTCCCTTTTAAGGCCTGCCAATCGTAGCCCATTGAATAGAGATAAACGCTAACAGTGAATTCCAGAGTGTATGCAGTAGCAGTTGAGATGGAGTAGCTGAGAATGAATGCTAGCGGGAGACTGAAGTATGTGTCATATAGACATCTGTTTCCTTCAAAGCTAACCACTGAGGATGGAAAATGAGGCTGTAAGCCCAGCATACCTTCACCTGCTCCTGCTGTCCCTGGTGCAGCTATCCGCCAGGTCACAAATAAAATGACACGTAGGAAAAAAGAAAGACAGGAAAGAAACAGTTGAATGATCCAGAAGTGAAACTAGGTTAAAATCTTGGCAGTCTCATTTACAGCTTGATTAGTTGCAATACAGTACTGCAGAATTCTTGATTCTGATTGGACAGTAGTTCCAGGTACAAGACAAATCACAGATTTATATATTTTTGTTTCTATAGTAACAACTCATACAGGCACGGATATAAACAGATAAAAAAAAAAACTAATGTAAGGAGATGTTTATTTAATGTTTATGGAAGGAGTCTCCAGTGTCAGTGATTTGTAACAGTCACAGGTAAAGCTGTAGTTTTCCACACAGGAGTATTTAATTTCATTTAAAATAATTTCCATTCCACTCACATGCGTACTCCGAGCCAAGAGCCATTAAGGTCTGCAAGCATCAGCAACAAGCTCTGTAGCATTAAATATTTAAATCTCACCTAATGGCACTCTAATTTTTCTCTTTCAGCCATAGGATGTGAGGGGTCTAATGGGCTGAAGTCCATTATCTTTAACAGACTTGATTACTAGCCTTACCAAGATTGATGAGATTGCTGTAACAAAAGACACACTGAGTTTCCTACCACATCAAGGCTTTTCCGCTTCACATTATGACAACAGGTTTTAACTGTCATTGATCACTGTGTCAGATGGTCACTCAAAATGTATTGCTAACCAATATCTCATGTGCTCCAGAGAGTCATTACTCTGACCCATTGGCCATTATCACCATTAAATTCACTTCTGTGGACTGACCAGGAAAACACTAGACATTAACAGTACCCTAAACCTGCATTAGAGACAGAAAAAAAAAAATAGGGAGGCTTTTTCTAATCACTTAACCATCATTTTCTTACCTTGATGTATACAAAGAGCTAATGCACTAGATGTAACAATAATATAATTTTCTTTGTGCAGCTAACACATGAGGTGGATCAGAAGACATACAGTACATTCGCACCTTTTATCTGTTCAGAATGACTGAATGAAAATACAGGGCACAAACTATTGCCATATGTAATTATTATTATGCATTATTACCCAATCACATAAATCGTAATATGGTTCCAAAAGGTTAAAAAAAAAAGAAAAAAAAAAAAGCTTAATATATGCCGGTTTATCTAATATTTCCTGTTATAAGATCATTATGAAACAAATGTAAGATTGTTAAGCCTATTTTTAGGTACTTTACTAATCACAAGTTGTCTTATTCAACTGGCAGGTACTACATTTTTTTTTTTTTTAGAGATAATCTCTTGAAATAAATAAGGGGTGTGCTGTCCTATAAAGTGCTGTTATAGGAAAATAATCAATGGCAGGGTGGTGCGATGAAGCAGTTATTGTTACCGTCCCGTGTTTTATTCCTCTTACACCACAGCAATTTGCCAATGCTACATTTTTTAACCATTTATTAAAGAACAAACCATCATACTTTTTATCTGTTTAGTTACATTTAATGTTGTGGAATGTACACAAAACAAGTTAGGTCTCTCTCTCTCTCTCTCTCTCTCTCTCCAGTATTGTAAAATATAGTTACAGCTTTACTTCTGACTATTACAAAGTGCTGACACTTGAGACTCCCTCCAAAAAATGTTAAATAATGAGTACATTTACTTAAACCTGAGACTTGCCTTGCAGCCTGAACTACGGTCAATTAGCTGCCGGTAGAATAAAACAAAGCTTGAAATCTGAAAATAAATTAATAAATAAACAAAACAACAACAACAACAAAAAAAAACAGGATTAATAATCTCATAATGACATATTAAATAAAATTGGCCATTTTCACTTGAGATATAATTCTTTGCAGTGATTAAGGAGTCACCATTCAAATTCAAATGAAAAGCTTTATAGAAAACACAACAGAAATCAATGCAGAGTGTGATTACTAGGAAGGCGTAAGCGGTTCCAGAAGGATAACCTTTGTAGTCTCTGCAAGCAGGAGTGATCATCCCATTAAAAATGGAAGAAAACTGGTGTTCACATATGATACTGCAATAAAAAGTTGGGGGAAAAGGTTAAGAGTACTGTTTATCTGCGTTCCAGCGGTGGTCAAAAAGCCTGGATGGACAAAGGACACAAATTGGGAATACCATTTCTTTCATTTCACCTTTTACATCTTTTTTTAAGTCCAGAGAACCACCATCAGTGCTCTATACCCAATAAAAATGATACCTTCATAAATTTAATTCATTTGTCCATCCTCCAGAAGGAAAAAGCTGGGTTAACACAGACGTGAACCCAAAATGAAAGCTGAAGCAGCAGGGTTAAGGAAGGTGCTGGTGATGAAGACAATTAAAGGGAGCAGCTCAGAAAAGGAGGTGGCTGGATAAAGCAGTGATGTAATTCACAATGGCATACCAGACACCACATCCTCATGATTGGAGGCAGCTTTAGGCTCTGTACCCTCCGTCACATCGTCTCGAGAGGTCGATTCAGGCTTTGACCCCTGTGTCTCCTCTTTGAGAGAAAGGCCGTCTTGGAAATTTGCAGATGAAAAGAAGATCCAGTTATATTTACTCATTTGGAAGATACTAAGCTAATCTAATTTTTGCAAATAAAAAAGAGGTTCCTTGGTTGAGCACAGGGTGTCGTTTTCAGATGAAACTAAATTAAAAAGCAGATCCGATTATAATCTCCTCCCAATGATAATGAGGTTAATTATACAGGTCTACATGTCTGTATAATACAGCAATACAGTATAGTATAATATAATATATAGTATAAAATAGTGTATATAGTAATGTAGAAATCAAAATGGAAGAGTGTTTTCACTTGCTTCAATTGAGTAAATATGATATGTAAAATACGTATATAAATGCTTTACACCCGTCTGTTAAGTCATTCAGTTGAAATAAATGTTATGCAATACCAGCAATCAAGCTGTTACTTATTTCTTTATTTTTATAATTACACACAGATTATATTGTGTGGCTATATATTTTTCTCTCCATCTGGCCTCCAATAACAAAAGTGTGTAGCATAATGTATGCTTATTATTTATATAAGACTTTTACACCAAAACACCCAGTGCTTTTCTAATCACCTTTACTCTGAACTAGGCCACAAAACTGATCTCAAATCAGCAGTAAAAAAAAAAGAAAAAGAAAAAAGAATCTACTGTTTGAGTGTCACAGGAACCCAGATATACTGTTTTGATTACAGTAAACACACTGACATCATGTTTTGTGTTTTTAATGGCTTGATGAGCTGATGGTGTTGTCGACATCTTGGGGAACAGGTTTCTGAGACATCTTTCTCTCTCCTTATTTCCAAGATAAAAAAAAGGATTAAGCACTCTATGACGTTTTAATAACTTAAAGGAATAGCAGGGAATGCTAATGTGACTACAAATAAAAGTGGTGCGTGTTAGCATTAAAAAGAAAAGCTGTGTCCTCTTACTGACCTTTTCCCAAGCCGTCCCCAGGCCTCATGTGTGCCGCCGTCCCGTTCTTCATGTCCTCCTGAGGGCCGTCGTCGAGGGTCACGTCAGCCATGGCGGACACCACGTCCTCCCCAGAGCCGTACTGTCCGGAATTCATCATGTCCTGGTGCTCCATTTCGAGGTGGATTCAGTCTGTGAGGATACAGGAGGAGTGAAACAGTGATGATTCGGTTATCCAAGAGTAATCTCGACCTCCATTGTCTTCCCAATAACTGATTCGACATGTTTCCTCATTAGGTGCCTCATTAGGCGAGGAAAATAAAATGCATACAATTCCCCCATACACCTCAAATGTACAAGTTTGCTTTTTTGGTTTTGCACTGCAGCAATTAGGCTAATGTAGCTAACAAATAAAGTTATAGCCACCAGTTTAGCATCACATGCGCACCTCAGAACATGTCATTTCTCTCAGTAACACTATTTGTACATAAACAGCTTCATGTTTCCATCATCTGCATCACCTCTAAATCACAACTGCACCTTTAATCTGTAGAAATCTGAAAGTCACGCCTCCTACCATGGTGTTCACACGGGATATTGGCTTCGACACGCTTCTGGTGTAATATTTTCTAATAAGCACCAGCCACAATTAGGAAACAGAGAGCTGACTGAAAAAAAGGGGGAAGGAAGGAGTTTCCGGAGAGCGTCCTGTATGAAACCCGACTGCACGTGTGTTTTTTTATTGCTCGAGCCAATTGGTAACTGACATACTTAGTGAACCAGCGAGTTTAAGTGTACCTCATGTGTGTGTGTGTGTGTGTGTGTCTGTGTGTGTGTGTGTGTTGCATAAGGAACTTCCTCTTCTCTATACAGTGGTCCTCTATTGGCAGCAGCAATCACACCATGTTATTTACACACTCACACACACTTTCTCTTCCTTTACTATACCAAAGCCAAGTTCCAATCTCAAAAATTTGGAACTCCCCAGTAAAGGTTTCCAGAGAAACAGGACATTGCAGACAAGAACAGAAATTAGCTGAATATACATAACCTGAAATTATCTGGAGATATATATATATATATATATATATATATATATATATAAAATCCAAAATTGACATAGATATATCTAATCTAAAGTGATATGGATACATATACTACAAAATGTAGAGTTATTAATTTACTATATATGTTTACACTTTTAGATATAGTATCTAAAAGTGTAAAAATCCTTTGGTTTAGATACTATGGTCTAAACCCTTCCCAGACTGATGTATTTCACTCACTTTCTTCCTCATAATTTCTGGAATTTCCTTCAACTTCGGCATAGTGTGTTACTAGGTAAGACCTTTTAACCAACTTCATGCAGTGGAAAAAGTTCTATTTAAGTGTTAATTTGATTGAATAGGGTTTGCAGTAATCAGGCCTGGTTGCATCTAGTCCAGCTGAACCCCATTATGAATGCAGTTTCAGTGATTTGGGGAATTAGTAACTATGGGGGCAAATAGATTTTCACACAGGCCCAGTTGGTATTGGATCACTTTTTGTTTCAATAAATAACATCATCATTTAAAAACTGTATTTTGTGTTTACTCAGGCTGCCATCTCTTTTTCACAATACTGTATCTTAATTTTTTAAAAATATCTGGATATATCCAAAGGATACGTATATATAAGCTAAAATTAGGTTGGATATATCTAAATGAAAAAATATTAGCTGGACACATTACATAATTGAAAAAAATAAATAGTTGGATATATCTCAGCCAAAAAAGGTTGTACATATCTAAATCAGTAAATATCTAATAATATCTAAGCTATTTATTTTTTATTGATGTATGTATTATCAATGGTCTATCAAATAGCAAACCATGAAAAATAAATTGATAGATAGATCGACAGATAGATAGATGAATTGCAGTATATGCAGAAGTTGCAATAAAACTGTATTAATAGTAATGGTATAGCATACAATAAACACAAAGTAAACAAGATCCATTAATCTCAGTTCCCAGAGACTGCAATGTAATTGTGATGTATGTTTTCATGTATAATGTATAGTATACTAAACAACCATCTGCTGCTCATTACCCGCTAATCAGTGTTCACTAGTGGACATGCTGCACTGTTGATAACTTCTTGAATTAAGGAAGTCTCATGCCACTGGATGATTTTGTTGCTGCTATGCAAAATGTGGCCTCTGGAAGTCTGCGACCCTGATATGTCAGTTTTTCTGTTTGTCTCTCACTCTGTGTATGTGTTGTTGTTGTGTATACATGTCAGTGTGTATAACATGTCTTGCCATTTTTCTGCATGTCCTCAGTCACTGTATATGAGGGAGTGTGTGTGTGTAAAAACTGTTTGTCCCCTACAAGTCCTGCTTCAATCAGCTAATGCACTTTTCACCATAAACGTACTGCAGAATAAATGAGTTTCCCCACAGAACCAGAATGTATCCTTGTTGGCTGGATTGTATCCTTGATGGCTGGATTGTATCTTTGTTGGCCAGAATGTATCATTGATGGCTGGCTAGCATGTATCCTCATAGGGATGGGCGATATCTTATCGTTTGCGATATACCGGGAGAAATTCTCCCTGCGATAAGAATTAGTCATCCCGCGATAATAACGATAAAGCCTAGTCGATGACGTATTTCTGTGTGCGACGGTCTTGCGACCCATTCCCAGCTCACGTGCAGAGCGAAAACAAATATGGCGGAAGGCGGACGTGAAGCTGAGGAGGAGTTTATCGCTAAACATAGCTACAGTGGGGGAAAAAAGTATTTGATCCCCTGCTGATTTTGTACGTTTGCCCACTGACAAAGAAATGATCAGTCTATAATTTTAATGGTAGGTGTATTTTAACAGTGAGAGACAGAATAACAACAAAAAAAATCCAGAAAAACACATTTCAAAAAAGTTATAAATTGATTTGCATTTTAATGAGGGAAATAAGTATTTGATCCCCTATCAATCAGCAAGATTTCTGGCTCCCAGGTGTCTTTTACACAGGTAATGAGCTGAGATTAGGAGAACTCTCTTAAAGGGAGTGCTCCTAATCTCAGTTTGTTACCTGTAAAAAAGTCACCTGTCCACAGAAGCAATCAATCAATCAGATTCCAAACTCTCCACCATGGCCAAGACCAAAGAGCTGTCCAAGGATGTCAGGGACAAGATTGTAGACCTACACAAGGCTGGAATGGGCTACAAGACCATCGCCAAGCAGCTTGGTGAGAAGGTAACAACAGTGGGTGCGATTATTCGCAAATGGAAGAAACTGTCAGTCTCCCTCGGTCTGGGGCTCCATGCAAGATCTCACCTCGTGGAGTTTCAATGATCATGAGAATGGTGAGGAATCAGCCCAGAACTACACGGGAGGATCTTGTTAATGATCTCAAGGCAGCTGGGACCATAGTCACCAAGAAAACAATTGGTAACACACTACGCCGTGAAGGACTGAAATCCTGCAGCGCCCGCAAGGTCCCCCTGCTCAAGAAAGCACATGTACAGGCCCGTCTGAAGTTTGCCTGAATGATTCAGAGGAGAACTGGGTGAAAGTGTTGTGGTCAGGTGTGGTCAGATCTCTTTGGCATCAACTCAACTCGCCGTGTTTGGAGGAGGAGGAATGCTGCCTATGACCCCAAGTCATAACACCATCCCCACCGTCAAACATGGAGGTGGGAACATTATGCTTTGGGGGTGTTTTTCTGCTAAGGGGACAGGACAACTGCACCGCATCAAAGGGACGATGGACGGGGCCATGTACCGTCAAATCTTGGGTGAGAACCTCCTCCCCTCAGCCAGGGCATTGAAAATGACCTTAATGACTTGGAGAGGATCTGCAAAGAGGAGTGGGACAAAATCCCTCCTGAGATGTGTGCAAACCTGGTGGCCAACTACAAGAAACGTCTGACCTCTGTGATTGTCAACAAGGGTTTTGCCACCAAGTACTAAGTCGAAGGGGTCAAATACTTATTTCCCTCATTAAAATGCAAATCAATTTATAACTTTTTTGAAATGCGTTTTTCTGGATTTTTTTGTTGTTATTCTGTCTCTCACTGTTAAAATACACCTACCATTAAAATTATAGACTGATCATTTCTTTGTCAGTGGGCAAACGTACAAAATCAGCAGGGGATCAAATACTTTTTTCGCCCACTGTAGATCAATGTTTGTGTTTCTGAGGCTCTCAAGACTGCATGCAGCTAGGGCCGTGTCAGCCAGCCGTGTTTTTCTTAATTGTACTTAATATTTAGATTTTTAACATATTATTTAGGTTACCGTCCTACTGGTATTTCTTTCAAAGTTTTATAGGCTTGTGGTATAGTACACTT
This sequence comes from Cranoglanis bouderius, assembly GCA_023630585.1. Taxonomy (NCBI): domain Eukaryota; kingdom Metazoa; phylum Chordata; class Actinopteri; order Siluriformes; family Cranoglanididae; genus Cranoglanis; species Cranoglanis bouderius. The sequence continues at coordinate 3,319,724 of CM042544.1, forward strand.
GTAAAAGAAAAAGTATTCGTCAGAGAAACGCGCGACTGTGTTTCACTTCTTCTCTTTACTTATCCACTTCTTCTCTTTCTCCCCATGCGGGTCAATCACAATACCGTATCCCTCAGGCTGTTTCTCATTGCTAAAACAAGGCTGTATTGAGTTGTTTCACTGATGGAAGTGCTAAAATAAAGCCTCATTTAATTTTTTTATATTTAGGATTTTATTTAATTTAACCCTATAAAAGTATATCTATTATTATTATTATTATTATTATTATTATTATATTATATAGTGGTATAAATTTCACTCTCACCACTGTGGTAAAAATCTGCCACCGTCACATCCCTACATGCAGCTATCACTTGTAGCCAAAAACAGTAGTGAATGGTACTATATTTATATCGTCACTGATATCGTTATCGCAATAAATACCAGAAAATATCGTGATATAGTTTTATATATAGTATTATATAAAATATCGTGATAAGTCCATATCGCCCATCTATAAAAATTGGAGCTTACCTCAGCAGTCTAACTGAATTTACTTGTCCGCCAGCCAGCTATGAAGAAAAATCGGATATATTTGTAACAAATAAATTGGAAGAAAATTGTTTAAAAAACAAAGAATTCTAATCTATAAAAACTGTTCTATGAAACCCTAGTGTTTAGGGGTGTTATAAATCCAATCCAGTCCCTCCACTGCATCCGTTATTCACACGGAGCCATGATTATCAGATTCAGTCAGCCATCTGTGCACAAGGCTCTATGCTAGAGCAGCCACAGCCCCTACAAAACCCCCAGCACACACATTTAATTACTGAATATTCAACTGATAGACCAGGCTGCATGCCAGACAGAGCGAAGAAGGTCCCAATAACAACTCCCTCACCACCACTACCAGCCAGTTACCAGAAATCATCATCACTACTGTCAAACTGATCTAAGATGAGAATAGGAGAAATCAAACATCCCATACACGCTTAACTAGAAGTGCTAATAGATGAAGAATGGAATACTAAAAGTCCAAATTTTTTTTCTTCAAAATTGTTGATGAATAGCCATCTCACAGGTGGAACTGAGCTGACTGTGTGAAGTTTCACATCTTCTCCCCATTTACATGTGGGTTTCCTCTGGTTCTCCAGTTGCCTCCAACCTCACAAAAACATGCCAGTAGGCAGACTGGCTACGGTAAATTGTCTCGAGGTGTGAATGTGTGTGTGGTGCCCTTTAATGAAAAGGAGTCCAATCTAGGGTGTATTTCCATTTCACACCTAGTGTTCCTGGGATAGGCTCCGGACCCTGACCAGGATGAAGCCCTTACTGAAGAATGAATGAATGAATGAAAATCAGATGGACATACAGGACTAGGAATAAGACTGCTGTTTAGTCACATTACCTAACAATGAATGTATAAATCAACAAATTACTTTAGAAACAAATAAAACGGCTTTGTCTTCTGAGCTGTAGGTCGCGGTGGCTTTCTAGCAACCTAAAGCAATGACGCTGGCCCTTTAAGAGCCTCCGTCTGTCTGTGGGGTGGCTGAGAGCCTCTTCTCTTTGTGTGGATAGCCGAACAGAAACGACTGATGAAAAGGGGAAAAAAAGGGAAAGAACGCTGACATATGTTGAATGTTCTTGCACTGATTTTGCAAGTCAAATCCTTATGAGCATTAATATTTTATGAATTACAGGGTTTCTGATCTTGATTCAGACATTCACAGGGAAGGGTGTGGGCGAAGGTTTGGAGTGAGACACAGGAGGGAAAAAATGGAGAGGTGGGAAGGATCTATGTGGCTGGAAGCCAGCGACCGAAACAGTCTCCTCCCTAATTCATCAATATTACGAACAGACATCACTGCAGCAAGAGAGAGACAGAGAGAGAGAGAGAGAGAGAGAGAGAGAGAGAGACAAGATGGAAAAAGAGGGTGGAGGTGTTACACCGATAATACACAAGAACGGCTTGACCCTGTATCCAGACAATTTGAGCTGAGGAGGAAAAAGCGAAAGGGAGAAAGAAAAAGCGAGAGAGGATGGAAGGAATGTGTGAAGGGAGGCATGTGGGGGAGGAGGGATGCGAGTAATCAACAGAGACAAAGAAAACACTGAGGTAAAAGAATTCAGATGCTGAGAGAGAGAAAGAGCGAGAGATAGCAGAATGACAGAGCAGATTTCAGGAGGAAGAGACGGAGACGAAACAAAGCAAGGAAAGAAGGGGACCAAAGCCGGTTTTACACTGTGAGATCTCAGCTCTGTTTTTAAGATTATTACTCGTTACACTGTATGAGATCCCAATAAAATCTCGGCCAAGTTCTACAACAGACCGTGTGATAAAGTGTGTTCTGCATGCCGGATTATACGATGAAGATCCTCCAGCGATAAACCTGCGATTAAAGAAAATAACTACGTTCTGCTTACGCCGTCCATCAGCGTGCAGAATACAGAGTCGCATTAAAAACAAATATTCTTTAAGGTGAGCTTGAAGTAATAAGTGATGTTCGGTCTGCCCATTAGCATGTTTGCTGTCCATGTGGGTTTTTCATCATCCTATGCCGTCTTACTATTGGTGGCTTTTAGACGAGGTGACAGAACAATCAGGCCAAACATTATATGGTGTAAAGCCAACTTAAAGCAGGAAGAAGGCGAGACAGATACAGGATGACACACGGGCCACAGTGAAATTATGAATCAAAGTCCAACTGCGGTCGTGTCCTCAATCATATTATGCAACACACAGCCTTGGGAGTGTACAAAGATTACATAGTGAACCCCAGACCGTCATTTTCTTCAATCTCTCAGGCATGGGAAAAAAGCTCAAGTCTGAAAACACCCTAACGGATAAAGGATTGCTCGGATATCCTTATTGGTTGTCATGGTGACAACACAAGCCCTTATACACTGTGTAGTATGAGACAGGTGGACGTTGTCTACTTAGCTTGCTGTGTGTAGCTAGACAAGGTGAACAAGGTGAACAAGGTGGCGTGTGTCGTGTTTGCTGCTACTACATGGACCACAGTTCGGCGAGGTTTTCCCCTGACCCAACTTCATGTACGATGAATCGATGTATACACTAATGAGAAAAACTATGCACGCTGTTGTAGGGGGCGTGGTCGGGAGTGATGCGAGAGATCAGTTGGCTGATGGAGGCCAAAGAAAGAGCTGAAGGAGATGCAGAGCTTGAGCTTGAGCAGAGGAAAAGTGTGCTCAAGATTTTCAAAATAAAAATTACACAAGTTTGGAAAGTCACACACAGCATTGATCAGAAAAAGTCAGCCATTCCAGCTCAAATACGGGAAACAATTGGATTTAGGAACCTAAGACCAACAAGAAATTGTGTTATACTTTCATACTGGGGAAAAAATGTAAATATTGTTCCACTACTCATTTGCACCAGAACAGAAAAACAGGGTTAAGAAACCAGAAAATCGATTATCTACGCTGGTGTTATTTAAAGTGGTGGATGAGTGAGTTTGTGTGTGTGTGTGTGCACGTACGATGTATAAATGAAATAAATGTAAGTCACTCTGGATAAGGGCGTCTGCCTAAATGCAATAAATGTAAATGTAAATGTACTCTTACGGCTCTCACTCCACCAGCGCCTGCTCTCTCTGTGCCTATTCAATCAGAAAAACGACCATCTGTCCTGCCCTGCCCCGGGGCTGTGTGTGTGTGTGTGTGTGTGTGTGTGTGTGTGTGTGTGTGTGTGTGTGTGTGTCTACATGCCTGAGGGGATCTAACAGGTTACGCTCATGAGGATTTTTATTTTTTTTTTATCAGAAAGCGTATCAGTGTATGTTGATGGGAGCTGTCCATGAACTTCTCAATGAAAACAATGAATGTGATTTATTCTTTCAATGGATACCAAAAAGTGTAGACACGCCCTTAGAAAGAAAAAAAAATCATGTAATAAAAAAATAATAAACAAACAAACAAAAAAAGAATAGAAAAAGAACACCCTATAGCGTGGTTCACTTAAACCACTGTCTAACTTGTGAACCTGCTTCAGAATTATCCGGGATAAAACATAGAAATGTGGAAAGTACCAAAATTAGCAAAATAAAAATGAAAACACTTGGTGTCGTGCTGTAATTTACAAACATTAACAACTTTTTTCAGCCCTAAAATACTGATCATGATGCTGTCGCTATGTTATCAGACAGTGTATACTCCTTAATTACGATTACGTAATTTGGTTAGCAGATCAAATTTGTAGCTAAAGGGGCAGCCACACTAGACTTTCAGCACGCGAAAGTTCTTCAGAGAGCGCTGAAAATATGTGCGACAGCCGGATATGACATCACCTTGTTTTTTTTTATCCACACATCATGGATTCAATTTGTCTCAATATATATATCTGTTCCTGTATGCAGCAACACCGCAATCCAGGCAGCGTCTCTTTTGATGTTTACATTCTTTTAAAGCTGTGTTGTATAAAATACGTTGGTGCGACACCGCTATAACCAGTGCTTCCTCCATCTTGGATTTTCATGCCAGGTAATGCCGTGACGTGTCGTTCTCCTGTTGGTCACACGTCTTCACGTGACACAAATTCGCACTTCACCAAACTTGAACTTGTGAAATTCGAAACTTCTTCGACATGAAGCTTGCGTTTCCGGTCTCCAGCATTCGCTTTAGTAACAGTGTCTGGTTCAGTCGCTGTAAATCGCTAGGTCTCACTGAAAATGTACGACTTAAGGCTACTTGCCTTGCAGTAAAAAATCTAAATAATGCGAGTACGTAGCTGAGCTTTGGCTTGAGGCTACGTGTATAAGATTAATTGGTAATATCCTGATTGCTGAGCGAGTATTCCAGGCCAGACTCCTTCAGTCCACCTGACAGACTGCTTACATAACCAAGACTCTGTGTGATGGTGCTGAAATGTCATGGAGGCATTTGTGGAGTTCAAACACAATCAACACAAACATGTCCAGCTTCCCAACACTGGATTAACCACGACATGATCACTTAAATACAGCTTCATTATAAATACTGTAACACGATAACACACCTTTATAACAGGCTGGGCAGCTATAGTCACATGACTACTGTTTAACTGATCAGAATTTATAATCTACTGTGTGTGTGTATGTGTGTGTGTGTGTGTGTGTGTGTGTGTGTGAAAGCAGTTCAAACCTCCCCGTCAAGACACAACTCACTGGTTCTGACCTAGTTTATAGTGTCGCACCTATCAGAGAGCATCAACTGCAACACCACTGCTCTGATTTTCTCTCTCTCTCTCTCTAACCATCACTCTCTCTCTCTGTCTCTCTTTCTCGCAATTGGTGCTGTCTTCTACATCCATTCCCATTTTCCCATAATGCAATGCACCACCCGTGCACCAGATCAGCTAAAACCTTCATAAATGTGAACTGTCCCACTTACTGTAACACACACACACACACACACACACACACACAATTCTCTTTTCTGTTTTTTCTCTTTCCCCTTCTCTGTTATCTCTCCGCATGTCTCCCTTTTTCTCATGTGTCCTTTCCATTTTGTCTCTTTTTCTATTTGTGTCTCTCTCGTTCTCTCTGTCTTTTTCATCCATGTTTTCTGTATCTCTTGTTCTCTCTGTGCCCCCATTCTCTATTTTTTTCTCTTGGCATGGCTCTCATGTTTCTCACTTATTCTGTGTGTCTCTCTCTCTTTTTCTCTCGATGCCTTTCTCCTTTCTGGCTTTTCCTTCCCGTCTTACTCTTTCTCTTTTTTTCTCTCATTTTCTCCCCTTTCTCTGCATCTCTCTCTTCGTCTCTTTTCCTCTCGGTATGTCTTTTTCTCCATTTCTATCACTCTATTCTCTCTCTTTTCCCTCTGTAAAATAAATCAGGTTTTGCTCTAAAGAGATAAACTTGCCTCATTTACAGTGCAAGTTTGAGACTCGTATTTGACCTTGCAGTATCACAGACATGTCCCTGACTCCCACAGTGTGTGTGTGTGTGTGTGTGTGTGTGTGTGTGTGTGTGTGTGTGTGTGTGTGGTGTCTCCTCCATCTGTGTGTCCGACTGAAATGTGTCCAAATTCCCAGCATGCTAACACCTCCCACCTTGATACAGATGATGCACTGAGCATTTTTAAACATTAAAACTAAACGTGTGTGTCGATAATCAGTTATACGATACGAAGGACAAGAAGACCAACTAAAAACTTAATTAATAAAGATTTAAAAAAAAAAATTAATCAAGCTTTTTAAAGCTAAAGTTCTAATTTCTTATACACAACGGTTGCTATGGTTACCTCCTATCTCTCGCTCCTATCTGTCGCTTTGAATTAAAAATTATCCACTGCACTGTAGCTTATGAATAACTTATTGAACTTAAACCTGTTGTCATGGTTACACATAGATTTGGTGCACTGATTTATGAGTTATGATTACATTTTTCAACAATAGCAGCATCCCAATATAAGAAAATCACCTGCAACCTATGTATCTTACTATCTAGCATCAGTTAGTAAGCTAGCTATGTTAGTTATATCACTCTGTGATACAAGTCGAGTAAAAACACTAATGAGTAACTGTCCATGGTCGAAAAAAGCACAGCGGAAATGCCCTCTAGGCTGCCCATATGGTATATGAAACATCATAGAATACCCTCTAGGTGCCCTAACTGTGGAGAAAGCATGATGAAGTGCCCTAATAGCTGCCCTTCAAATAGAAACCAACGTAATGAAATGCCCTCTAGGGTGCTGAAACATACTAGGAAATGTGATAAAGTGCCCTTTAGATGAGATGCAGTGCCCTATAGGCGCTCCTTCTTGTGTGAAAATGGGATGCAGTGCCTTATAGGCACCCCTACATGCAAGAAAAAGAGATGCCCTCTAGATGTTCCCATGTGCCCCCTATGGTGCCTAATGAGTGCCCTTCTAGTAAAGAAAACTAGAGATGCAGTGCCCTATAGGGTGTGTGAAAACATGATGAAGTGCCCCAATGGCAGCCCATCAAATGAAAAAAAAAGTGATTAAATGCCCTTCAAGAATGCCCTAATGTGCCCTTCCAGTGGAGAAAATGAGACGCAGTGCCCTATAGGCTCCCCTACATGAGAGAAAATGAAAGTGCCTTCTAGGTGCTCCTAGTGAAGGAAAATGTGCACTCTAGGGTGCCTAGTAGAAAAGAAACACGAGTTTACACGAGAAACTCCAGGTACACGTACTGCATGTAGGCAGTTCCTTTTCATCCCCTCCCCGCCCCCTAGGGAGCTTACTGTTAAGGATACAGATAAGGACACCAGTGTAATATATATATCTGAATCTGTATATTGTCAGAGAAGTTTTTTTCCCGGGATTACCCCCGCACCCCCAACAGCGTCTTTTCCCAGATGTGTGTTCCCGCTGTGACTGATATTCCATTCAGATGCATTAATCCCTGGATTCTCCTTTCCTGTTTACCTTTTTTTAACGACGTCTCCACGAGTAAAAACGTCAATAAAACTGTCAGATCATAACTACAGGACTGTTCAAGATGCGGTCCGTGCAGATTTATTAACTCAGCCACTAAAATCACATGATCAATATTCATCCCCCATCACTCCTCATACATCACTCCATGGGAGTCTCTCCTGCTCCTCCTGTAAGAGCTGCTCTCTCTGTTATCATCGCTACTTGTTGTTATGGCGGTGTGGAACCTAAAAAAAAAAAAAAAAAAAAAAAAAAAAACCTCACACACTTTTATTATTACTTAAATGGTTTAAAACGACTTGAGCTTCAGGAGCACCTTATACACTTGCCAGGGTTGCCAGATTGGGACCTTCCAAATCCACTCAGCCTGGAAAAACAGAGCCTTGAGCTTGTGATTGACATTAAAATTTAATTAATTTAATTTAATGATTAACTAAATATGAAATCATATCTAATCGCTATCAAACAATCAAAGGCATGCTATTTCTTTTTTTTTTTCTCATTTTGCACATAAACTACGTCTTTTGTTTTGCATAATGGTGGTATACTTAAATATTTTTACGATACATTGTACATCTAACAATATTTCTGAGGTCTGGTAAAAAGAAAAAGACTTACGTTAACAGACCACCAAATCAACAGTAACACATCTGAAACTGAAAGTACTGACAGCAACATTTTCTAAATTTTAGGCAAATTAGGTAATTCCTCATGTCACGCAGATGAGGATGGGGTCTGAGTGAGTTTTTCCTACAACACCGTCACGTCTGGCTTACTCATTAGGGATAAATCTAAATCTATATCTACATATGGGCTTCTGTAAAACTGGTTTATGACAATGTCCACTGTTAGAAGTGCTATATAAATAAAGTTGAATTGAATTGAATTGTACTTCACTAAAAGGTTTTATATATGTATTATTTGGCTGTCTTGTCTTTGTATTATTTACAGTCTAAAAAACAAACCTATGCAAAAGCAATTTTAAGTTGATGTACTTTTAAGCAAATTTACTTTCACATTCAGTGCTGATAAATGCCTGTGTATGGGAATTATCATGCTACGGTTCAGATTATAAAAGTGCCATGAAGTCAACATTAGAGATAATTAAATCATTGTTGCCAACTTAGAGACTTTGTTGCTAGATTTGGCAACTTATTAGATCCTCTTAGCAACTTTAAACAAAAAAGAGCCTAGTGACAAATGGAGTGACTTTTTGAGCATACGTTAGTGATGTTCCTGCACTTCATACGACTCTCCAGCTCACTTCACAGCTGCTGATATACGAGTCGAGAGAGCAGGTTCACTCGACTCACCACCAGTAATGTCTGACTGTATTCAACCAATCATTGATCACCATCGTTTCCCAATGACCAATCACTGGTCACCGTTGTTCCCCAACGACCAATCACTGATCACCGTTGTTCCCCAACGACCAATCACTGATCACCGTTGTTTCCCAACGACCAATCACTGATCACCGTTGTTTCCCAATGACCAATCACTGATCACAACTAATTGTCCCACCCTTTCACTTCTTCATTCTTTGGTTTAATCTCTCTTCTTGAAAATATTTACAAGTATAAAAAGTAACCGTGTTCTTAATGACTACTCACCTTTCATGACTGTCCACTGTCACTGCTTCTTTTTGTCTGTGTTTCTGATCGAAAGTACAGTGTTTTGTAAATGTGAATTACATCAAGAAATACATCATTTAAGAAATAAAGTACGATATACTGTATTATATTTTTCTATTCTGGTAAAACTCTATTGCATTATATTCTAAGTGGAAATATTTCTTTCTTTCATCACGTACTCTTATTTGTAATTTGATATGCCAATAATTGTGACGGTAAATTAACATGCAGATTAGTCTATGATGTCATCTAGCGACTTGTAGAGACCTTTTGAGCACGCTGTAGCAGTTGGCAACACTGAATTAAATTGCCAGTCACAGTTATGTGTATGAAAGTTGCTCGTCAGCCTAGTATTAGCATCTTTAACCTTCTACTTCAGCATGAAGCACAGAGAACACTGAGTCTCATTTACAGCCACCACAATAAGCATGAAGAAGAGAAATAATTACCCGGAGAATGCATTTGGTACAGAAACGTCTATGGTTGGTAAACTGGATTTTGCTCCACGACCTGTGCTCTTTAATCACCGTGGATAACTGCATTACGTACAGAGGAAATTAGGAAATTGAACAGAGCCGGAGCCTGATTTTAGGAAAAAACTGTGTGCGTGGCTAAAGTTAAATCCGGCTGTGTCTCATTAAGGAAGGCCGAACGCCACACGTTAACTACGTAGCATTATCATTATCCTAAATTGTATAATCAATTATGGAGCCAATCGTTTACTTTCACTTATAACATTTGGTGGTGCAGATAAGATATAATGTCTAGGTATGAAACTGACATGTCAATGACCCTCTAGATGTCAGGTCTAAATACCCACTTAATCCACTGTAATTAAATTGTTTCCCCCAAACAAGTGGTGCTCGTTTAAAGCTTATGAGAAGCTGTGAGGAACTCGGTTTATTTGGGAAGCTCCTTCATGAAGCTTGAGGCTGAGGAATAGCCTACTCAGCAATACTGCTTAGAATTTAACATATAAAATCATTTAAATTTGTTTAACATCTTCTTCGCTGCTGCACAATCCCATAAGTATGTTATTTCATAGTGTTAATGTATTATTTTAATGGTAAAAATGAAGACATATCCAAGAAGTTGCATATGTGTATACATGATGATAGATAATCCCACAATCTGCTGTAAGAGCCACTGGCCACATCCCAAACCACACAACACCAAGCTAAACATTATGTCAATACAGCGGGTCATCGTTTATGCAGTCAATTCTTCATATTCAAGGGTAAAGTGTGGTGCTTTTGACAATGACAATCGGCATGTGGGCAAATCCACGCAAGCTGAACTTCTACATCTATGAAGGAACACATTTGTGAAAATAATTCATAAACGGAGGCATGATGTTCTCTCTGGGTGCGTCTCAGTCAGCTCCCTAGTTCCCTAGGTGGTGAATCAGTATATGGTGTACACGAGTTGGGGCACTGGTAAGGACCCTGGCTCACTACAAATTGGGACACTGATGAATCAATTTCCGGCGACATGTCTACGTACTCGCGTTGTAAAATATCACCAGTGGCATTTATCAACAACAGGCAGGACCGATATCTTTCTGACATTATATGTCATTATATAAATTTGTTAGCTTAATCACACGTGTTTCTGTCATGGTACTTCGAGCAGGATTGTAGACTAGCTAGTGTATTTTTCTTAAATCATTAAACGCTTAAAAGTCTCAAACAGACCGTCAGATAAAGTAACAATCATTTGAAAGCTACAACATTTATGCCATTTGGCAGACACCCTTATCCAGAGCAACTTATGTTTTATTTCATTTATACATCTGAGCAATTGAGGGTTAAGGGCCTTGCTCCAGGGCCCTGCTCCAGGGCCCAACAGTGGCAGCACAGGGATTTGAACTCACACCCTTCTGATCAGTAGTCCAACGTCTTAACCACTGAGCTACCACAGGCCGGAGGAAGACATGACATCATTCCCGATAAGGGAACACAGTGAGAATCGATGCTCCTTGGTTTTTGCAGTGCATTGTGGGATTTTTTTTAGGGAGCAAACATTCCAGTGCAATCCTGGAAGGATTTTGCGATTGAAGACGGCCCTTAAAATGGCCGACTCCCTGATGAGTGCCCTGACTACTGAATTAGGGAGCTGATTGAGACGCATCCTTTCTCTCTCTTAATCTCTCTCTCAATCTCTCTTCTCTGTCAATCACAGAGACCCTAGTCAATCGTGGGCGTCTGTGAGCTCGTGTATGGCGAAGAGGGTGGATAACTCCTTCCTCCGAGTGTGTTACGCCGCCCCGTGACGCTGCTGGAAAAGGTTCGGTGGCTTCACGTGTCTCGGAGGAAGCACGTGTTCGCTGTGGTGTGATGGACAGAGTTAGAGAATGGGTGGAGAATATGAAGAAAAATTATGTCTACTAAAACTACCATCAGGCACTGTGAAGTGTTAGGGAGGGGCAAAAATGCTGATTTTTTGTTACTGAGCTCATTTTAGGGATGGGTTTTGTCAGCCATGTAGTGTGCCTATCTAGGGAGTATGAAGCGTTTAGGATTCAGCCGAAAGGATGGGCGTGGAGGTGGAGGAATTAACAAAGATGCCGACATGCTCTCATCTCCCTATCCTTTATTATCCCCCCCCCTCCCCCTCACTCTTTCTCTTTGAATTACTAGTTAACAACCACGAAAATGGTGAGACGTGCTAAAATAAATCATGTAATCATTGACAAAATGGCGCATTTTTAAAGCGTAAAGTTGAGGCGTATGCAGGAACAGGGCGCTCGATCGCTCGCGCGCGCCACCGCCAAGCCGCCTCGTGGAGAGCGCGCGCACGGCGCAGGAGGGTGTGTCCGTTGGAGGGGGAAAAAAACCCCCCCACTAATGTTGCCCCCTAAACATCTAGACAAATCTGCTAAATCCTCTAAAAGACAAAAAGACACGGATATTTGACAGAATTATATCGTTTGGTGACGTTTTAAAGCACGTAGGGAAGCTTCAAATAAGAGGGAAATGTCTGTTTAGCTTAAAGCTAACCCACCAGCACAAAGCACAGCGCGTGAAATAACCGTTAACGTTTAAATTAGCTCTCAAATATTACTTGCTAAATTGGGTGTTTTGGACAGTTAAACCTTTCCAGAAACAAAAACAGAGGTCATAATTGACATTTTATCGCATGTAAAGGGGGAAAAAAAGGATGAAAATACACCTGCTCCGGGTGATTTCCTGCTCAGTAAAGTAATATGAATGAATAAATATTGACACTAACCTGTTAAGAAGAATGAAAGGAAAGCGATTGTTCACAAACTCCTGGATGACGGCAAACTTACAGCGTTAATATCTCAGCATTACAACCGGCAACCGCAGCATCAGCACCACCACAAAAAAAAACCCCGTTACACCGACAGAGGCAGCGGCTCGCACCCAAACCACCCCGAGTGCACTTCCTAGAGACACTGCATAGGGTGTGACGTAATGGGCTTCTAGAAGCGGTGTAGTGCGCACTATGTCTGATAAGGGGGGCGTTTGAGATACGAGCAGCCTCCCATTTTTTTTTTCTTTCTTTCTGTGAACCAGGAGACTCGGTGTAGAACAAAAGCCAGAAATAAAATAAAATAAAAATAAAATAAAAATACCTTATTTATTTTAAACGAACATATTCATATATAACTGCGTACGCTATGCAATTGCAAAAATATACATATATATTTTTTAATAATTAAAAATATTTGACAAGGGTTTGGCAGGCTGCTTGCTAATGACATCCTGCACCTGCCGGTGTTTCTGTAAGAAAAAAAAAAAGACAGATTTTGGATAAAAACTGAAAAAAGCTCTACCAAAACTGAGAAATTATGAATCTACACCATACCTCTTTAAAAAAAAAAAAAAGCTTTGCCAGCTAGCTTAGCTGATGGCTCAACATTTAGAGAAGTAACTAGAAGCAGCCCATCCTCTCTCTCTCTCTCTCTCTCTCTCTCTCTCTCACAAACACACGCCCAGCAACAGCAAATCCAGGTGCACAGACAGTCAAGACACAGTTTCTTAGTCACATACGCTACCTGTAGATGTAAATAGTTAAACCGAGCAGTGTTGCATGATTTAAAAGATATTTAACTCACCTGCGCGACACACTCAGTTATTGTCTGTCCAACTGCAGCAGTGTGCATTGATCAGCGGTAATCAACCAAAATGCACTTCCTCTTATGGCCTGAGAAAGATGGGGGCGCTAAAGGGACTGAGTTACAACACAGTGCAGTTCCTCCTTTGGCCTTGAAGAAGAGGGGGCGCTAAAGAGGCTGAATTGAAACAGAGTGCAGTTCCTCCTTTGGCCTTGAAGAAGAGGGGGCGCAAAATAGACTGAATTACAACAGTGCAGTTCCTCCTTTGACCCGAACACTTGAGTGGGCGCTAAACAGACTGAATTACAACAGAATGCAGTTCCTCCTTTGACCTGAAAAATCGAGGGGGCGCTAAAAGACTGAATACATCACTCACTCCCCCCATTCGACTCAGCAGTGCTGTACTGCCATGAATGTTACGTCACATTATTGCCAAAGCAGGTAATTCGCGTAAATAAATAAATAGATTGGAAAGTATACACACACACACACACACACACACAGATAGACAGATAGATAGAGAGAGAGATTGTATATTTAATAAAGTGCTAACTAAAATTTAGCTCTTGTAGGTGTTTCTCTCTCTTAAGCTGATACCCAGTTCCTCATCTTCTGTTAACTGGCAGAAAGTGGACGTTTTTCTTGTTATTTTTTCAAAGAAAATCTTTCTTTTATTTTGATATTTTTGGCAATGGAGATAAAAATACACAACATGGGATATAAAATATAATGTAGTTCCTGCTCTGGCCTGAGAAGGAGGCTAAAGAGACTGAACATATTCAGAAAATATCAGAAAAGGGTTACAGGAAACCGGAGAACCTGGAGCAAACCCACACAGACTACATTACACAATTTATTTGAATCATTTATTCAAGACATCAAGAACATAACATAAATACTTTAAAAAAAAAAAATTAGGGGAAAAAATACATTTGCATGAATAGATTTGTTCTCCGTTTTTTTGTGGGTTCCAGACACTGCAGGACTGATAAATCCTGAAAGAGAGACATAATTGTGTAAGTTTCCTTTATTTATATGAGATATATGCACCACTGCTTTGCAGACAATCACTGCTAACACACTGTAACTCCAGTGGCTCACCTCTGATATTAAATTTATCCAGACATGATGTATTTAACAAAAGCTGTAAGAAAATAAACAGACAGTAATATTAAGTTAATAACCTGCAGTAAGATGACTGGGAATTATACAGATGTATCCTCCACATAATATAAGACTAACAATATACTGATTAAAAACTTTTTATTTAAAGAAGAAAAACATATTATCCTTGATAGGATGACGTTTTCTGTGAGGATGTTTATGTTTAATGTTTATTTAGTGATGGTGGAAGGAGTCTTCAGTGTCAGCGACTGTAATAGTCAGAGGTAAAGCTGTAAGTTTGAAGTTTTTTTTCTTTTTAAAGGATTTGATACAGGGTATGGTTAAAACACAGATATTACCTTCGTAGTTGATGCAGCCGTTAGCATCCTCTTGTCCTGCCAACACTTGTTCAACCTCCTGTTCTGTCATTTTCTCCCCTACAGGATTTATCCAGGACTCAGTGATTAGATTCACTACATCACAGAATTCACACCAACTAAGCCTGCATAATGTTGCTGCAAGTAAAGTTTTGTTTTGGTTTGGGTTTTTTTTTTTATTTTTTAGAAATGTTGTCTCAAATGAATGCTAATTTTAATATCTGCATATATTTTAGCTTTTTGGTACAATTCCACCTTCACTCATTTTAGGCAAGGGCTGGGGGGCATAGGAATGACACCAAATTGCTTTAAAAGAAAAACAAGCAAGTCAGCAAGTCTGTATGATCAGTGAAGAACCACTGCATAACAAAAAGACAGCCACTTGGTAGCTGCATTATCCTTGTAGCTTCAGTTAAAAGCAAAAAAATAAAAATAAAAATAAATGTTTTGGTTGATTTACATTTGGGGTTATCACCAATGTAGACATCTCACTTGTAAATCATACTGGATAATAGCATCTACCAAAAGAAATTGTAAATGTAAACGTATTTTATTTACCTAATGTCTGCAGAACGTGGCGAAGCTCTGCTCCCATTATGGTGCCATTTCCTTCTTTGTCAAAGACCCGCAACCCCTCCACGAAGTCCTCAAACGTGCCGCGGTCCTTTGACTTGGACACGTGCTGAAACATGGGCAGGAAGGTCTCAAAGTCCATGAGCTTGGTGTTCAGTTCTGAAGAAGATCAGGCAACAATCAGGAACACTAATCACTTTAAATACAAGACCCTAAATGTGGATTATTTTATGCTGGATTAAACAATGTAGCAGACAATTAGATCATTATCTAGATAAAAGAATAACAAAATAAACCAAACAGTGCTATTGCAGTGGCTTTGAACCTCTGACCTTCAGGTTTGGGTTTACCCAGCACCCTCATGACCTCAGCATTGGTAGGATTTTGGCCCAAAGCTCTCATCACATCTCCACACTGAGAGTAAGAGATCTTCATTTCTCCATTAGGTGTTCTATCAAACAGCATGAAGGCCTCTTTAAACTCTGTTAGGACAGAGAATAAACTCATAATAAAATCCTATCAAATTTATAAAAGTTATGAGGACATTATTTCATAGGTAGGATTGGGTGATATGATAATATGATATCAATATAGCAATAGATTAACTTCGTGATTACATTTTTCGAGTACTGTGGATATCTTCAGATAGTACCTCTATACTGTAAGTATGTAAGTGTAACTCACAGTACCAAGCGGACATTAATGTATTATTTTAATATTGTTTTCCTCAATAAATGTTCTTTTTTTTTTGTCATTTTTTAATTAAAACTTAGAAATGATCATTTCTTATAATATCATTCCACTGTTTCGCAGCCTCAGCAAAAGTAAATTTTGAGACCTTGGAATTGTGGGGTTCTTTATTAATTTTTTTCATAAGATACTGAGCCATATCATTTTAATCCTCAATGCATTCGAAGCTGATAGTTTTCAACTTTTTTTCTCCAATATTTTGGTGTAAAATGTTTCACTTATATTCAGTGACGTAATTAATCGTATAATTCCAAGGTTTTTATTTTTTGAAGGTTCTTTTGTTTTCCCCTCTAGGGAAAATATCTGGTAGAAAAATCTAGATAGAATCCTACAACGAAGGATTTCCCTTTCAGAAAAAAAAGAAAGTGGAACCACTTATGTAGCAAGCTAGAAACATTAACAACTGTTAATGTTAACTGTTAACCAAACCAAATTTAATGAGTTAGATTAAATGTAGACTAATACTTTATTCCTCTTGAATATTCAGTACACATAACTTGGCCCAATACGTATGTATGTTGACACCATGTTGACTACAGCTCCATTTGTTCAGTTTTAAATCACTGAAAAGTTATACCACATTTTTGTCTGGTGACCTTTTTCTAACTGGAATGCCAAAATGAAAGAATGCTCCACATTTTGGCTGTTAATATTAATACATTACTTATATAGAGTTATTCTGCTTTAATTCTGAACAAACTCACAGATGATTTAGTCAAAACAGTATAGTATGTACTTGAGTTTGGCAAGATGAACCACAATTAAGTAAATAAATTCTTACCTTCAATCTGATCTGTGGTGAACTCAATCTAAGACGAGAGGCAACAGATATTGACATGTCATTTACAAAGCACCTTACAATCCCACACCACACCACACCACACCACATGACTCTCGTTCTTCCCATGTCTGTGTGGGTTCCTCCAGGTTCTCCAGTTTCCTCCCAACCCCCAAAAATATACCAATAAATTGTCCCAGGTATGAATGAATGTGTGTTTGCATGGTGCAATTGACTGGCGTTCCATCCAGGTTGTATTCCTGCCTCACCACAGTGTCTCCAGGATAGACTTTGGATCCACCGCAACCCTGACCAGGATAAAGTGCTTACTGAAGATGAATGAATGAAAACCATGCAATTGATAATTGCTTACAGAAGGCTGTGCAAAAAAGGTTTCATCTAGCATCTTAAAGGAAACTTTCCTTTTCAGAAAATATTCCAAGCAGAACCATTCACCATTCAAAGAACCCTAGAGGAACCCATTCTAGAAGACAGAAGCATTAATATAGAGTGTGAAATCACTGAGGTTCCCATTATCTCCTGCTAACCTATCTTTTGTAGCTCTTTTGTTAACCTATCTCTTAATCTGTTGACCTTCATCCTCTTTCTAAACCATTGACAGTCCCTATAGAACTTATTTTTTCCCTAAATGGTACCAAAAGTTACCAAAGCACGAAGGACTATGAAGTAGGTATAAGACCTGAATTTTTTTTAATTGGCAGACACATTTATTAAAGTTATTTGAGTTTCTTCAGCTTATCCTCTGAATGACACCTTAACGGTTCTATGTAGAACACCACACCAGAGTATTTTGCTAACATTTACTATCCAAATAAATCATCAATAAAGCTTCAGTTTCTGGAGGCAAGAGAGGCAGACTTCAATTGAAACATAGAACTTTGCAGTTGAGGTTAAAAAGACCAAAAGTGGGTTTCTAACAGTTCTGGGATTTGAACTTACAACCTCCCGGCCACTAGAAAAGGAACCCTGAGTAACCCCTGAGTTTTCACAAGAGCAGCAAAGGAAGGACCACCCACAGTAAGTTTGTACCGAATGTTACCCAACTGTCTGCACTCCACTCATCAGTGCTACAGATGCACACAATACCCTCGAGAAGAAGCAGCCTGTTCGAGGTCATTCCTGTATTTCCACCAACAATTACAAGATCTAAGAATAACAGACAGCTATTTCAGAACCAGGGGAGCAATGGGGAAACTCCATCCTTCTGCCCCGTCCCTGGGGTAAAGGCTGGGTTAAGCCTGGATCACAGGCATGTTAGGATCCAACAAGGGAGCTCTATTGTAGAACGCCAATTGTGTAGAAGAATGTGAATGTGGAATGGAAAGACATGTGGACTGCGGTGAGCATACTGAACGAAATGCTCATGGAGTTATTTGGAGTTGGTTGATCTTTTTCACTCTCTGGGAAAGTAGACCTGTGGAAGCAGATCTCAAGATCATACATTATTGGAGAGGAAAACTATTTCATTGTTTCATGGATTGCTGATGAAGAGGAGGTTTTTCTGAGAAACAAATGGCCTCTGGCCAACACTACCTCAGGAGATTACTGAGGCGATACCTCAATTCACATCCTATGTTACACATTATCTTTTCCAATAAAAAAATTGGTACATATGTTGGAAAGAATGGAAATTCATTACCACATCCCCAACTGTAATAGGAAAAATAGTCAACAATGGGGTGGTGTGATACGGCCCAAGGCAGTGTGGGGTTACCACCATTATGCTGTATTCCTTTTATACCACAGCAATTGACCAGCCATTAAAATTTTTTTTTGTATTATTTAAAGAATGAAACATCATACTTTTTATCCATTTACATTTGCAAAACAAGTTTGTTCCTGTTATCACTTACTTTATATAACAACGATTTACAGTCATTCCTTAACATGCGTCTCTTTTTTCTGTCTCTTGAAACCAAAATTTACAGCTTTACCTCTGACAGTTACAAAGCTCTGAAACCGGAGACTCCTTCCAAAAATGCCAAATAAAATCTTCACCAAAATCTTCACAATATCAACAATAATACATTTTATTTGTTGAATAACAACATAATTTATAGTACATTTATTATTAATTTTATACTATGTGGAGCATCCATCATAAAAGTCCCTTTGAATGAGCTGTTAGTGTAAAAATGATAACATATTAGAACATATGATTTACCTTACAGCCAAAACTGACTATTCAGAAAATTTTCTGACCAATCAGATTTGAGAATTTAGCAATGCTGTGGTATAAAAGCCAACATACACCGATGACCATGATTAAAATACAATCAGAACTATGGATGTGACATCATACCATGAAAAAGAAATCTGAAAAAAATGATAATGTTACCCATATGGTAACTGGTAAATTAAATTATGTTACAAAAATATTATTTCCATTCTGGTTGAAAGAAAAGAAAATAGCATTTCAATATCATTTTGAAAAGAAAAAAAAAATTAATAAAGGTATAGAATAAAGTTCTGTCTCTTTTCCTTAGTTCTTTAATAATGATTCTTCAACACCCATGATTAGTGAATGAAGTATTTATCACACAAACACGTGAATTACTCACTGCAATGCTCTTTGGGTCAAAGTCAGGCTCCTTGGGCTTCTCCGGTTCTGATGCAGCTGCTTTATTTGACTCCTTCTTGGGCTCTACTTTCTTTGGTGCCATGTTAAAGGCAGCAGGAGAGAGAGAGAATTAGAAGGAAGCTTTGAAATGAGGCAGAGAGGAATGAGATCCAGTGGGTTTTATATCCCCATCCAGATCCCTCAGGCTGAAACTAGAGGGACAGTCTGAACCATCTGAGACACCATCATGAACCATACAAGGTCTGGAGGCTGGAGCACTGAGTGACGAGGCTCCACTTTAATCTCTCTCAGAGGAGAGTATCAGCATGTCCACACACTGTTCTCACTATGAGGAGCACGGGTTAATGGCAGGGGTATTAGAGTTATTTTGTGGGATGGTGAGATGATGAGTTAGGAAGACTGGAATAGGCAGATAGTGCCTGTGTTTGAGGATAGGCATCCTTTAGAGTTCATGAGAAGTAAATATAGTCAGAATTTTTGTGTCCAATACCAAGAACTGGTTTTAATGAAATTATATCACAGCACTTTTGAATTCTGGTTTCTGATTGGTCAGAAGGTGTTGATTAATTTTCAGCAGCAGCACGTTTCAAGTTATATTAATGCGTTTGCCCTAATATGTTATCATTTTTATAGTAACAACTAACACAGGGACTTGTACTGTGGACGCTCCACATAAACAAATTCAGAAAGCTTAATATTGTTAGGGGACATTTTATTTAATCTTCGTGTAAGGAGTCTTCAGTGTCAGTGCTTTGTAACAGGTAAAGCTGTAACTTGGAAAAGTCTTCAGGACAGAGGAGTTTACACTTTGCAGTTTCTCAGTAACATGACAAGCTGCGTTTTTTTTTGTCTTATAAAGCTGTTATAACATGATTGATGACAAGAACTAACTTGTTTCACGGACTTTCAACAACATAAAATCTAACAAGTTGTACAAGTACAACATACACACTTTAATGGATAAAATTTTTTTAGCGTTTGCAAATTGCTGTGGTATGAGAGGAATAAATCAATTCAGGAAATGCTGTTATTAGAAAAATTTGGGGTTGTAACTCCACAGTAACTCCAATTCATCACACCATCCTGTTGTTGGTTATTTTTACTGTAACAGCACGCCCCCAAGTGTTTTATTCCTTACTCAATCAGGTAAACAATTATATGTGTTTAAGAAATATTAATCCGTGTATGAATGCACACCATTTTCTTATTTTTTGTGTTTTTTACGCCAAATAGTTATTTATGATGTCGCTACAACATTTATTAACTTTGGTCATCTTTTAACGATCACCATTTGATACTGACAGTCGATGCAAATGTGTGAATGCCCTTGCTGTTTTTATTTAATTCAAACACAATGACTCAATCTTATTTGAATAATATAATATTTCGAAAATTGTTCATTTTTCTATAACTGAAAATCTAAAAAGAATTCTCAGTGTAGGTTTCTTGAACCCTACTGTAGATGACATGTCCATTCACATCAGCGTTCTTTTTTAAGACCACGGTGTAGCTTGTTTCGACCGCTGAACTCTCTAACAGGCTTGAGGAGGAATGTGCTCTGGGATCTGTTCTTATGAAGGAGAACAGGACGGATGGACCACTGAGGAATTATGCAGGATCTGAGTGGATCTTTCTCAGTATAGTAAGATGCTATAAAGAAAGGAATGGCATTTATAGACAACGTTGTATGGAGGTTGATGGCGACCTTAGTCAAGCTTTCTAGTCAACATGGCTGATACACAGCTGACCTGATCACTACATGTGGGCCTTGTAGACAGGCTCTTCAAATTTTCTTGATATTTTGAGTACAGGTTTTCAAAAAAATATTATGAAGATTTTGACTCCTGCATTGCAGCCAGTGCAGTTAGATTGTGGCTTGACAACGGGGCCATTATTTTTATGGAAACAGATACAGTGCTGTGAAAAAGTATTTGATTTCTTCTGTGTTTGCATATATCTCATGCAAATTAATACAACATAAAACAAAGGTAACTTAAGTAAACACACAATACAGTTTTTAATTAATTATTTTTTTTATTGAAGCAAAAAAAAAAAAGTTATCCAACACCTATCACCCATGTGAAAAACTAATTGCCCCCTTAAATGTAAAATCTGGTTGTGCCACCTTTAGCAGCAATAACTGCAACCAAACGCTAACGGGAGATCAGTCTTTCACAGCACTGTGGTGGAATTTTTGTCCACTCTTCTTTGCAGAACTGCTTTAGTTCAGCCACACTGGAGGGTTTTTGAGCATGAACTGCCACAGCATCTCAACTGGTTCAAGTTAGGACTTTGACTAGGCCCCTCAAAAACTTTAATTTTGCTTTTATAGAACCATTCAGAGGTGGATTTACTCCTATGCTTTGGATCATTGTCTTGCTGCATAATCCAGTTGTGCTTGATATTCTCCTTAAGATTTTCTGGTAAAGAGCAGGATTCATGTGTCCCTCAATTATTGCAAGTTGCCCAGGCCCTGAAGCAGCGAAGCATCCCCACACCATCACACTTCCACCACCATGCTTGACCGTAGGTATGGTGTTCATCTTGTGGAATTTGGTGTTTGGTTTATGCCTGATGTAACGAGACCTGTCTTCCAAACAGTTCCACTTTCGAATAATCAATCCACAGAACAATTCTCCCAAATTCAGATGAACCTTAATGTTCTTCTGGGTTAGCAGTGGTTTTCACCCTACCACTCTTCCATGGATGCCATTTTTGCCCAGCGTCTATCTGATAGTGGAGCCATGATCAGTGACCTTTATTGATGCAAAAGAGGCCTGTGGTTCCTTTGATGTTGTCCGTGGCTCTTTTGTGACTTCCTGGATGAGTTGTTGCTGTGCTCTTGGAGGAATTTTGGAAGGTCGGCCACTTCTGGGAAGGTTCACTATTGTGCTGAGTTTTTCCATTTGGAGATAATGGCTCTCACTGTGGTCCTTTGGAGTCCCAGAGCCTTTGAAATAGCTTTGTAACCCTTCCCAGACTGATGTATTTCAGTCACCTTCCTCATCATTTCTGAAATTCCTTTCAACATTTGCATAGTGTGCTACTGGGTAAGACCTTTTAACCAACTTCATGCTGTTGAAAAAGTTCTATTTAAGTGTTGATTTGATTGAACAGGTTTGCAGTAATCAGGCCTGGTTGTGTCTAGTCCAGCTGAACCCCATTATGAAAGCTCATTTCAGTGCCATATTTTTAAAATCACACAAAAAAGCACCACAATTGCAGTAAACATGCATTAAAAAAACCCAACTTATTTTAATAATC